>JAAIIK010000122.1:1242447-1254137 GCA_014706435.1 Silurus glanis
CGTAATTCGGGTCGCGGGGGCAGCAGTCTAAGCAGGCCCCCGCCTTCGACTGCTGCCCAATCCTCACAGCACCGTCCCTTACGGTCCCTCCTGCAGGTGGTGAGCCCACGGGAAGGCGGCCCCACGTCACTCCGACGTCACGGACCTTGATATTTCCCTCGTAAGGGACCCCCGGAGCATAGAGGGTTAAGGGCCTTGCTCAAGGGCCCAAGAGTGGCAGCTTGGCGATACCGGGGCTTGAACCCCAGACCTTCCGATCGGCAACCCAGCGCCTTAACCGCTGGAGCCACCACTCCCCCTATATATATATATATATATATATATAATCAATATATAATCATATATATCATATATATACACACACACACACACACATATATATATATATATATATATATATATATATATATATATGTATAAAAAAGAGAGAGAGAGAGAGAGAGAGAGAGAGAGAGAGAGAGAGAGAGTATATAGGTCTATATTAACCATCGACTCTTTTGTTGCTGTAATCTTTTAGTTCATTTTGGCTACTGAACAAAAGAGTGAATAAAAAAGTGAGAACCTGAGATAGTGTATGTCAAGTGGTCTGGAAACTTGCTTATTCCTGCTAGGTTTTTTTTTTTCCTTTTTGGCATAGGCTCTAAAAAAAAATGAGGTTGATATTTGGCTTTAGCTAGCTTTGTGACAGGGAGGTTGTGACGTGTTTAGGGTGACGGGTTGGTGGAGCTGGATGAGGTAGGTGTCTGAGAAGAAGGAAGCTGCTGAGAGGTACTACGATCTCCAGCCGGCTTGTTAGCTGCTCCTGAGGAGTTTAAACCGGTAGCTTGAGCAAAAAGCATACCTGCGAGAAAAAACAAAACAAAACAAAACAAAACAAAAAACATGCAAGCTTTTCATTCATATATTGAATGGAGCAATGGACAGGCCTCTTTATGACGAGATCTGTTTGAATGTTAAATGAATAAGAATTAGGGCTACACTATATGGACAAATGTATTGGGACAACTGACTTTTTCAGCCATGTGGTGGTTTCTTCCCCAAAATGTTGCCAAAGTTGTAAACACACAGTTTTATAGGATGTCTTTGGATATGGTAACATTATATTGGACTGCAGCCCAGGCCTCTCCACAAATCACACTCTGTACATATGAATCTTGTGATCAGGTCCACACATTTTTGTCCATACAGTGTTTTTTTTGGCTCCAGTGCAACTAGGCTACAAATGACTTCCAATTTGCAAAAAAGCACGAGCTTAGAAAAAAATAATAATTAATGTGCAACACCATATGGCAAAATTACTATAAGTTATTAAAAGAAGTATAAAATAGGCTCTAAATAAGCACTGAATTTAAACACAACGTTCGACTTTTGCATCTGCTACTCACCAGTGTAGACGACACCGTTGAGTTCCACTGACATGCTGATGCTATTCAGGCCATTCATTGTGAGGTTGAGAGCAGAATCTGGTCTGCTTTCTGAAAGGAAAGAAAACAGTCCAATCAAAGGCATTCCCCACACCAGTGGTCCCCAACCCCCGGGGTCAATTGTTACCGAACCGCACAGAGAGAATACATAACTTACATTATTTCTGTTTTATTTATTATCTGATTCTGAACTAGGTTTTATTTTGGAAAATGACTGGATTCTCTCCTCTTCATGATGCCTCGGTCACATGTCTTACCTACACGCTACCTTCTTAAAGGGGCTGCTCCGGCCACGAACACATAATACATTACCGCTAAACGGAAACCCCCAAGCGAGCAAAACGAACAAGAAACAACACAGTGGATTAACGTTTATTATTATATTTGGAAAATACCAGTTTTTATGCCAGTCGTATCATTTTATTTTGTTGTAAATCCGCCACACCTTAAAGGCCGGTCTGTGAAAATATTGTCCGACATTAATCCGGTCCGGGGCGCAAAATAGGTTGGGGACCGCTGCCCTAATCCATTATCATTTTTGGCTTACATAAAATCATCGACTCATCACTTGTACATTAAATTCATTTCAACCCTGACAATTTTTAGGATGGAAAAAAAAAAAAAAAAGTGTTGTTAGAGCTAATCTTTTTTATTCATTTGGAAAAGCTTTTCTCAAATATGAGAGGAATTATGTAAACATTAATTGTTTAAACTTAGTATGTTGCTGTTTACAGTACAGAATGATTTCTCTCCTCACACACATATACACCATGTGACTGACTACTGCCGCTCCCTGAAGATCTCCTGTAGTCACAACAGTAGTTATAAAAACCCCCAAAAAAAGAAAACTAAAGTTAAGAGACAATGGGGAGTCCAAAAAAGAATCAAAAGTCTTTTTCTTTTTGTAGAACATTTTTTTGTAAGAATTATTTATTTATAATTCATATCTAGTCCATGAGACTGAATGAATATCGACTTATATGAATATGAATGAATATTCATATGAATGTTCGTTAGACTCTGATGTTTTGGACGTGAATCGTCAGTAAAAGCTTACTCCTTCTTTAGAATCATTTTGGATGTACATTCTGTTCCTCCTGGCCACCAGTTTCTTCACACACTCGTTCAACCAAAATGCAATATAACAATGAATCTATGTAAATGTATGTGGAACCTAGAGAGCCCAGACAAACCCATGTATGAAAATGGGTAGTGGGGCATGTGCAGGAGACTAAAATGATCTCATGTTTACTATGAATTTTGTTGGAGAAAACCACACATAACCGAATCAGTTCATTCGGATTACAACATAGCGCTTTATTTCTGTTTGTCAGAAAGGGTATTTCCCCACCACCACAAAGTGAAGACGCACGAGTTCGGGTGAAAAAGGGGCCAGCACCTTTTTTTTTAATATATATTTTCCCTCACACACACTTGAACATTACTTCAGACTTTTGCTTAGCATAGGAAAACTACTCAGAGAACAGTTTTTCCCCTAATCCATTTCTTTGATCATACTGACTGTATATCAGGGGGAAATTTCAGGCCAGTGACAATGAAAACATTGAAAACCAAGAATAGAAATAAATGTATGCGTCTTAAACCAAAGCGAGAAAATAAATGAGTTGTATGACTCATTTCATTACTATTCTGCGATGATACTTGTAAATGAAAGTCAGGGAAGGTCTGAGTTTCACTACAACAAGATACTAAAGCAGGAAATGAAGTTCAGTAAAAAGGCTGGAGATTACAGCAAGACACAATACCACAACAAATCATTGTAGGAAAATTCACAGTAATGTTTCCCCCAAATTGATTAATTCGGGGAAAACCTGGCATTTTTTCTTGCTTTTGTGTTTTTTTTTTTTTTTTACTGTATAATTTCCCAAGCATGAAAATGAGGTATGAAGTATTTGGACACTTATTTATTTCAATTTTAATTCGCATGCACACACTGAACCTCATTCATCAATCTCAAAGTTGTGTGTAAAACTCAAAGTTTGATGAATGAGGCTCAGTGTGTGCATGCGGATTTGAAGTGGACCAAACATCAAATAAAAGTGTCCAAATACTTCATACCTCATTTTCATGCTTGGGAAATTATACAGTAAAAAACAAAAAAAAACAAAAGCAAGAAGAAAAAAGGGCAGGTTGTCCCCGAATTAATCAATTGTGTAAATGAACCAGGATGTTTGTGCAAACCAAACAGAACTAAACATTTACACCGGACGCACAAAAGCTATTTTTCTTTTTATTTGCTTGTGTATGTTGATGAATGGCAATAGGCAATAAATTACTTGCTGTATCATATACATTTGGTGACGTCCACAAAGCCCGAAGAAAAATTGTGATCCGAAAGTACATGTATAGAATTGTTTGGCGATAAATCACACTGTCACGCTGTTAGCAATAAATGCTGCTAGTATAACACCAGGAACACCATACCCACAGTAAAGTTCAGGGGTGGAAACATCATGATATAAGTTGCTTATCTGAATGGAAAGATGCATGCCCATGTAACTGAGAAGACAGATGGCTCAACAAGACACAAAACATACAGCCAAAATAACACAGCCTTGCTCGTGTAGAATTGAGATATTCTCGTCTCAACCTCTATCGCACTCTTTTCATACACTTGGTAGTAGACATCTCAAGCCTTGTTACCTTGACTGTTGATACGGATGTTCATGGGCATCTGGGTGCTCATGGCTAGCAGGTTCTGCTGTAGTGCCCTCTGCAGGAGCCGCTGGTGGTCCTCTGTAGGAAGTGCCATCTTCTTTTCGGGTGGCTCGCCGGATTCCAGCTTTTCCCTCAGCTGCTCGAGCGCTGCAACCTGAGCCGCCATGGCGGCCTGCACCGCCACTGCCTGAGCTGCTGCCACAGACTGAGCGGCCAGGTTGCCGGGCAGTCTCCCGGACTGTGCACTAGCATCATCTTCTACGTAAAGAAAAGGAGAAGCAAGTGAGGTAAGACTGATAGAGAGCAGTCAAAAGAAGGGGTTTGGATTTCAATGACTGAAAAAAGCCTTGTTTCGGATGGAAAATCTATAATTGTGCATGCTAGAATTTCTTTAGTGCTTTTTAGTAATAAAAATTAAAAAAAAGTGTGTGTGTGTGTGTGTGTGTGTGTGTGTGTGTGTGTATATATATATATATATATATATATATTTATGATGTGGTGCAGTCCGATTCAGTGGGAGTGCATCTGATTTAATATAAAGAGTTTCATTGGTTCACCTGAACCCGTTCGGCAATTTCATTGGTCTAATGTTACGGGGCTCAGTTTTTTGGCTTGAAGCTTGTGAAACCGGGAAAAACCCAGGAAAAATCCATAAATTAGCTGCTTCATTGTTTAAGCCGCGGGGTTCAAAGCGTGGGAAAAAAGTAGCGGCTTATAGTCCGGAAAATACGGTACATACATACATACATACATACATAACAGTATACCTGAAAGTAAACATTTGAGACTTCTTACCCTTCTTGACCTTTTGAACGGATGAAAGTGGGGTATCGCTGGTGCCCACAGCCATGCCAATGCTGGGTATAGAGATTTTAGGGGAGGAGAGCATTGTGGGAGCCCCGTTGGGCGAGTAGGAGAAAAGGGAGCTGCCGAAAGCCTGGCGCCGCCCCTCCCGCCGGTTACTGTCTATCGCAGCCTGCAGCTCATTGGGGTTGCTGAGACCCCGCTTTTCACATTCATACGGATAAAGGTACTTCATGTATCTTAAAAAAAAAAAAAAAAAAAAAAAAAAAGAGAGAGGGGTTTAGAAATTTCAATGTCGAAAAGAACAGCTAATAAACCACCTCAGGATACCTGCACCACCACTTAATGCAGTAGGCTAAATGGTGTGACATAATAAAATAGTCAGAACACTGTGAATCTTTTTGTTTTGTTTTTTCTTTTTAAACAGCACTACACTGACAGTAGTTTAATCACAGGCACTTGTTCTAATTCATTACAATTGGTATAGTAGCAGCTTGAAGTGGTGGGCCGTCAGGGCCAGCAAAGCCTTCTCTGCTGGCCTAAACACTATCAGAAGCATTAATCTACATTTACAACCTAAATTCTAATATGTGTTCCATGAAATTGTATAAATTTATTCCCAACAATTTATTCTCTTCATTTTGTAGCGTTTCTCTGCTGCACTGCTTCCAGGACGTGAATGTTAGATTTTTTTTGTCCAATCAGATTTCAGCCTCTATGTGCTGCCATGTCAATTTAATCTGCCCAAGGCCTTCACAATCAGTAGTGCTGGCCGATGTACCTTAGACTATATTAGCAATGGGTCTGTTTCTTTAACGAATCAGATTTCAAATTCCCCTAAGCTAGCTAGCTTGTCTCAGCCAGGGAAAGGGTTTGTTTGCCACTTCCAGACCAGTGCCTACGAGCGGTACCACTGGCTTACAGTCTCTGAGGAGCGGTGTAAATTATGTGAGTATGCATTATGAGTATGCATCTCTGGTGAGTAGGTTGCATTTTATTTACATTTTTAATGTTTTTGTCATGTTATTAGACAAATATTGATTCTGACCTGCTCCCGATGATGTAGGTGCACAGTTGCGGTTGTAGTGTAGAGGTTTGGAGTTTGCTTCAGTAAAAATTTTGATCACCCTCAATATGTGAAATGTCTCTAATACCACGTGTTATAATGTGTTTTTTTATAGTATTGATGGTTTCTATAATTGTGACGTGATAGTGGCGGTATTAAGAGGTGGATTAAGTCGGGTAAGTCCCCACTGAAGGCCCAGCTACCAAATGCACGGCCCGCCACTGGCAGCTTGAAATAATTGTTGAAATAAATGATAATCATTTAGCATGTCAGCATTTGGCATCAGTCAAAGGGAATTGTTCCTATAACTTTTTCTAATTCCTGTTCATCCCATGTAACATCCCCAAATGCATTTTTTGCAGATGAAAAAAAGCATGAAACACCTAGTAAAAGGGTGACCATTTGTCCAAGTAGTGCGTAAAACAATCAAATAAAATCATTGATTTATCATGAATGCGTTTTGCTGAAGTTCCTCTACATCTCATAATTGTAAATTGATGAACCATATAATGCATCTCTCTTTCATGAAAAAAGAAATGGTCAGAAGTGGAAACCAGCTGTGGTATAAGAGGAATAAAATCACACAGCATGCTGCTGTTTTGTATTCATTTTCACATCATACAACATTGTATTTCTTGTATTTATTTCTTTTTGATTTGATATACATGTGTAAAGTATGTAAAAAATGTTGTCCTCTGCAGAGTATCAAACACTCACTGTGTTCTGAGAGTGAAGGCAGCACTGGTGATTGAGGTGGGCAGGTTCAGACCTTTGGTGATCTCCCTCCATAACTTTTTATTGATGACCTCCACAAGGCCACCCTTCTCCGTCACCAGCTGGTAGAGCATAAACAGATCCAAAACCTGTTTGGCCATGATGGGGATTCTGTTCACTGGGGTCCCTGCAAAAAAAAACAGAAGGGGCATAGCTTTACAGTATTGCATATTAATTAAGATGTATTCTACCATATGTGCATTATGAGCAACGTGACGGGGAGAGGTCATTTTCCTTCAAGTCCCTAGAGGGCAGTATTAGCTTAAATGCCTATACACAGATCAGCCATAACAATAAATCTATCCACATTACATTTCTGGAATATTTTACCATCCATCTTCCACCTAATATTGTTGAGGTCCCCCTTGTGCTGTGACCCTTTGAGGCATGGACTCCACAAGAACTCTGAACATGTGAGGTGCTATCTGGCACAAGGGCATTACAAGCAGATCAAATCATGATTTGGGGAATTGAAGGTAAAAACCTTGAACTCTGTCCTGTTCCTCAAACAATTCCTGAACAATTTTTGTAGTCTGCCAGGGAGCATTACCTGCAGAAAGTGGCCAGTGCCATGAGGGAATACTGTTACCATGAAGGGGTGCACTTGGTCTGCAAAAATGTTTAGGTGGTACGTGTCAAGGTTACGTCCACATGAATGCCAGTACACAAAGTTTCCCATCAGAACATCACCAAGAGCATCATATTCTGTCCGCTGGCTCATCTTCTTCCAATAGAGCATACTGGTGTCATCCCTTGCCCGGTTTTTGTTAGAGTACTTCTGTGGGAACGCAGTTCAGCCTTTTCTTCCCATGCAAATCACCCAAGCCTTGGAAATCAAAGACGCTATTGCCAGTTGACCCAGTTGTCCATTCTTGAACCACTTTTGCTAGGTACTAACCACTGCATTACCAGGAACACTACATAAGAGCAGCCATTTTGGAGACGCTCTGACCCAGCTGTCGAACCATCAAAATTTGTCCTCGTCAGAGTTACTCAGATCCTGGTCCATTTTTCCGGTTTCCAATACATCAAATTCAAAAATCAAAAGTTCACTTTCCGTCCACCCCTTAACGGGCACAACTGTAACAAGATAGTGAGTGTTATTCATGTCACCCGTCAGTGGTTTTAATGGTATGGCTGATCGGTGCATGTTCCTTTTTGCGTGATACATTACAAACAATAAAACCTGTTCTTTTCTCAAATAAAACCTTCACACAACTGAATAGGGAACTTCAGCCCTGCTTATATGAGGAGGGGGGGGGGGGGATACTATACCTTATGTCAGAGCCTATTTATTAGAAAGGACAGATGATAATGTTCTGATAGCGCCAAGGCCAAGCTGTAGCATGGGCTCGTGTTCACACACCTACAGCGGTTTTCTATATGTTCAGAGGCCATAGATCAACTCCAGCAGACTATAAGCAATAAAACAGTCAGCTGCTATAAAGCAGTCATTTAGGAAATGTTGCTTCATCAGGCTGAAACCTGAGCTGGGTGTTCATTTATCACAGGAGGAAAAGAAAATGAAAAAAAAAAGCGTACAGGTATGCATGCACCTCTAACTTGTTCATGTAAATTGAACATTATTGGGTTATATAGTTATAGACTTCAACAGGGCAGACAAAACCTCAAGAAAAGTTCAGTCAGTTTAAACATGTGTTTTCTGACTGAACTCAATAGCTCATAAGCTGTTGACTAAAAATGAACAAATCAAAGTAGCAATTGTGCAAACCGAGGCATATAAAGAAATGCGAAAACCGGATACATTTCAATGAAGTGTTTACCAAATCATCATTTCAGTGGGTGATTATGTACCTCTCTTCTGCATGAAGCTGAACAAATCATCTAGGAACTCTTTCCTCTTGGGATCGCTGTCCAGTTCATAAAGCTGCATAGAACACAAATTGATAAATTTGTTTTAAAGAATTAAAAAACAAACATTCAAATACATACAACAATCATTCTTACACTTATATGGACAAAGGTTTGTTACACCTTACTTATATAGTCATTCACAAACTGACGGTACACAAAATTAAAATGTACACAATTGTATAGGACGACTTTGGATGCGGTCTTGGACGATCTTGTATGACGGCACCCCAAAGCTGTGGGGGAGTGGTGGCTCCAGTGGTTAAGGCACTGGATTACTGATCGGAAGGTCGGGGGTTCAAGCCCCGGTATTGCCAAGCTGCCACTCTTGGGCCCTTGAGCAAGGCCCTTAACCCTCTGTGTGCTCCAGGGGCGCCGTATCATGGCCGACCCTGCGCTCTGACCCCAGCTTCCAAGCAAGCTGGGATATGCGAAGAACAACATTTCACTGTGCTGTAATGTATATGTGACAAATAAAGGCTATTCTATTCAAAGCCTCCTACACCCGTACCTGTACTTTAATAACACCACTATATATTTATCCTCTTGCTAGTTTTTTTTTTTACAATTCGGTTTTCCTTTGTGCTACTGCTTTTATTAAATGCTTATTTGATTTGTTTTCATACCGGTTTTTCGGTCATTATACAAAAGGGGCAACAAAAAAAAATATTGAACAGAAAATACAATTTAATCATCAACCACCATTATGTAGAACACGAATGAAACAGCAGCCGAAAGGTCACAAACGTCAGGATTAATTTTCTTGTCATCAGCTCTGGTTGAAAAACCTGAGGTAGGTGCAGCTTTCCCTCTGTGTGGGCTGTGTCTGTTAAATGTTATTTACATTGTAAGTAGTAGATGTTTCCTTTATATACGAATAGGCATTTTAATAGAAATGTTGTTATACGACTGCACATTCAAAAACCTAGACAGGTTTAAACAAGAGCCAACGAATGTCTGGTTCAGGTCTGGGGTTCAGTTTTCTTGAGTAAAAGCAACTTTGTAGTCATTATGGTGCGTCACCTCCCGATGGTTAAACACTCAAGCCGTGGGTATGAAAAGCGCACGACACTCAACATTCTAGCTGTATTACACAATTTCCCCCATGCGTGGAAAAATAAAATAAAATCATAGCCAATACACACATAAGATAGTCTGCTTTGCTTTAGTATTTATGGATAAAGCCTGAGCAGACTTTTCTCCTTCTTTCTAAGATCAAATGTTTTTTATTTTACATTTAAAAAAATCTTATCAAAATTCAAAATGCCGTGCAGTCGACAGACGTTACCAGACTTTACAGGAATTTCATTATGCTCAGGAGAAAGTGTTTTACATTTAATCGATACAATAGGATTATTACAAAAAAGAAAAAAAAACCCATTAAAAAGTATCCCATTATCAGGTGAACAATTATTTTTTATTGCAATGCAAAAATAGGATTAAAAATGTATGCATTTTTTTTTTAATGCATTGTATTTTCTGTATCCATTGTAAGGCTGTTGTTGGTGCAATTAAAACCTGCATTCCATTAGCATGACTATAAATGATTGTTTGTGCTTTTATGTGAAGGAGATCCGAAATCTAGATGTTTTTCAAAAATATGCATTGATGTTGTTTGATAAAAAAAAACATTGACTTCCTGTTGATAAACGTTTCAAGCAAACTCCACCGGTGAAACCTCGGCTACTGGACTTGGTGCAGGGAGGTCAATGTGTGCACATACCCCGAGCAGAAACCCACACCAAGTCAGCATATCCAATTCCACATTTCCTACTCCGAATGTGAACGGGGACATTTTCCCGGAAATCTGAAAAGTTGTATTTTATGCTCGACCTTCACACACTGTTTGTTAACTACACATAGGAACCGTTTAGTCATGTCGAAACTAGCAACGATCCATGAAGATATACGAAATCTAAAAACACATGCCGACACCGGACCAGTGATAAAGTAACAACATAAAAGCCAAATATCCGGAAAGTCTGGTACTGCTACCAGTGCATTGTTGTTTGTTTTCACTGAAGCACCATCTTAAGGCTTTAACCACAATAAAGGCATATCAAGGCTGCCAGAGAGGAAGGATATCATTAGCTCATGCTGTGCCCATTAGGCTGCGCTCGTGGTCACGCGGCCAACGCTTTCTATCCGGGGACTAATCGGAAAGGTTAATTATTACGTCCCTTGGGAACCAAACAAGGAGAGTAAGACTTCAGGGGACGGAGGATGGGGTAAAGTAGTCCCAGAGGGGTATTGGAAAGTGTGTGGGGGGGCATGAGGAGGAGGAGGAGGAGTCGGATGACTGAGCGGGGGGGATTGGGGGAAGGGTTGTTAATGCAGCGTAGGCTTAATTACAGGATGCATGCACTTTTAAGAAGCACCATACCATACATTTCTCTAAGAGCTCCCTTTAGTCAGTTTCTCTCTCTCTCTCTCTCTCGCTTTTTTTTAATGGAATTCAATCAGTGCCTTCTTCCTCTCATTTGCAAACCGTCTGTCCTTTACCCAGCATGACACAGCACGTCAGTAGAGTCTTATCAGCTTTTATAATCACATCTCAATCAAAATCATTTATAAACTCATTGCTCTGTTCCTTAACACCTCCAGCGCTCAATAGAGCCTGTGGAGATACATAGTTAAATTAAAATATATAAATTAAAACGGCAGCTCGGGTTCTTTCAGCTGGTGTCCCTTCGTGCTGTTGATACCCACACAACAGCAAATCTATCAGTACACAGTATTGAATATATGCCTTGTGAGCATGGTTTTTAGAAAGAAAAAAAGAGCAGAAAAGAACTACAGATTTACACAAAAAGTACAGTAGAAATACACGGAGCAGGCTGCTCGGCGTTATCTACACCGCGACAGCAGCAAAGGCTCGTTAACACGGAGCTGCAAAATGAAAACCAATCAACTCTTTCATTGTTCCGCACGCTTCCTTTTACAGAGCTCGGCCTTTATGACAGGATATTTGGCAGGATATTTGGCCTGCCAACGTCCAACGTTCTGACACCACATTGGAAACGTATCAATCCGACACAAAGGAGAAAACCGTTTTTTTTTTTTTATTTTAT
>JAAIIK010000122.1:1274137-1299373 GCA_014706435.1 Silurus glanis
TACTACCCCTTTGTAGTACCGATACAGGGCAAACTACTTTGAAAATAATTTTTATCGTGCATCTAACATCTAATAAGAAACAATGTAGTAAGTTTCATTAGGATCCGTAATGTTATTTCGAAGAGTTTACAATGCGTGAGAAATCGCGTTTTTCGCCAGTTAGCCGCGATCCAGGGCGAATTTTTCAAAACCCTTTCTTAGTGAGCACCTAAGACCCAAGAGGAAGGTATGTTCCAAATTTCATTGCAATCCATTCAGTGGTTTTTGAGATTTCGTGATGAGTGAGTGAGTCAGTCAGTGGTATTTGAGCTTTATCTATATCTATATATATATATATATCTATATATATATCTCTATCTATCTATCTATCTATCTATCTATCTATATATATATATATATATATAGATAATAATAATAATACCGCACCCCCCCACCTTTTGTCTTTAAAATGGGGTGAATATTAAAACAAACAAACAAAAAAAAAAAAAAACACTTTTGGCTAAGAAACAAATACTATGTAAACACGTTTTTCTTCCTGCTTGACTTATTTGAATAACAAAGTCAGATTGGGCAAAAGTGCTTTAGTTAAATTTTTAGCTGTCAGAATGAAATTCTTCAATTAAAGCGATTCTCACTCTCACTCGGGTCGAGTCCCCTTCAGCTGTACCTGTCTCAGTCAGTCAGTCAGTCATTCACAATGCTACCCTTTTCAGTCTTTACTGTAGCTTTTATCGCATTGGAATGCCCTGTAGATACATGTTTGCCTCAGACTTGAATCCCTCACACATCGACTTCTCACTTACGTTACGAATCGTATTCATGTACCCGCAGACTTTTCAGAAAATGATCGCATGAGGACAGAATGTCCAGAATCAATCTTACAGTACGAAGAGATATCGCGAAGTCAAATCAGGGGTCAGGAGTGGATTTCTCAATGTGTAATTAAAGAAGATGGTTGCAAATCCCTGGGCCAAAAACAAAACAAACAAAAATAAGCCCAGGTGTGGCTGAGATTAAACCATTTGCACGAAACATCGCAATGCTGAGAAGCCAGCAAATAACTTCGGAGATATATAATGTGAAAAATATTTTGTATATCCTAAGCAGTGAAAAATCGTATAATGTCCAGATTTGGCTGTAATCGTTGGTTTGTTCTACTTCTTATTTATGTATTCCTATTTGCTCGCTATTTAGCAGAGCGTGATAGATGTTTGACTTGTGGCAGAAATGTCGCCGTTATTAAAAAGGACGTGGCTGACATTTGAATCTATTCCATGCGTCGCTGCACAAACAAGTCTTGTAGTGAGAAGTATGCACTTTTAACAAGGCACGCCATTTATTAGACTGTCTTCATTATGCACCCTGGCTCTTAAAGACCTCAACTTGATCTCTGGCCACACGCTCCTAATCCAGCGAGATCCAGTCACAGACACACGCCTTGTTTCACATGGAAACTTAAATTCCGAAATCCTGTTTGGGGAAATTTTTCTTTTTACGATTGAGTTTAAATTTTAAGAGAGGACAAATGTTATACAGTATTATATATAGATAAAAAAAAAGAGAAAGAGGCAGAAGAAATATATTCAGCTATAAATTCTCTCTCATTAGCTGCTATTTCTGGCAATCAACAAAATAACAACTACGTAATCATATGTTCCATACAACAGCACCAAGGCTGCACCAGGTACCCAATCACTGTATTTACAGCAGCTGGAACATAGTGAGGTTTCCTAAGAAAGGGGGAAACTACGTCACCTTGGTCAAAAGCTCTCAAAATGACCGAGTGAACGTGACACCAAAACCTGACTCATGATTATTTTCAGGGGTGTTAAGAAGCATTCTCGGCATCCTCGTGTCTAAATGTTAATCCGAAAAAAGGAAAAAGAAAAATCTGCTGACATCTCTGATGAAACACTTTGATCAAGAAATGTAAAAAAAAAAAAAAAAAAAAAAAAAAAAAAAAAAAAAAGCAGCAAAGAATGTGGGGGGGAAACGTAAGAAAGAAACAAAGAATTCATAGCTGCATAACTGGAATGTGCTCCTGACTGAAGCCATTATATTTTGCTCTTTAAACTTTGCAGGAAGTGAGCAAACAGTTACATGTATACTGACACACCAAACAATTCCTATTCCCTTTCCTAATTAGATTAAAGAGTGCAATCAAGGACTAAAAATGCTGCACATTTACTAATTGGGAGATTATATTACTCATGCAATAAATAGACTCTGACGTGTGTGTGTGTGTGTGTGTGTGTGTGTGTGTGAAATTGCCAGAAGTAAAGGCAGCCAGACCACGTGGTGATCACATACATCTCTTTAGGGCTTCCTGCCATTCTGTTCTTGTGTTTACTACAAATTGCGTCAAATGAACCCCAATTATCGCGAGATTTCACACAGTAAATTCCGATATCTATATTCTATATGCTATACGTTACAGGATTTCGTTCACACGTTCAAGTTTTTTTTTTTTTCCTCCTTTTTCTTTATCTACTACAACTTCACACCATGTTCCAAGACATTTTTGTTTTGTGCAAAACACAACCAATAGTCAATAATCCACTTCCCTAAAGTGAAGAACTCGGTGATTAAAAACACGGTCTATAGACTGAATTCTCTGTCGTTCAAACAAACAAACAAACAAACATCCAGTCTTCGGTCTCTGGAGCTGGTTTTATTTATTTATTTATTTTTACCTTTATTACGGTCCTCTATAATAAGATGCTACAGACCTCTGATATTTAATAAACAGCCCGGAGTAAAAGCTCTGGTCGGCCGCTTCGTGCTGGTCTGCAGGGCAGAGGTGGATAAATATATCGGCTCTCCAAAAACCGCTTACTATCGTAGGAAGTTGGTTGTGTGTCAAAATAGTACAGCAGTAAAACCATGCTGCCTAAAACTCCTAAATACTGCTCACACATTTCTCACTGCTCAACCCTTTTATTATTATTATTATTATTATTATTATTATTATTATTGGGTATTTTTTTAAACCTTCGCAACCGATTCGAATTTTATTGCTACCAAGCAACTGCTCGAAATATACATACAATACATACAAAATAACAAACGCTACTTTATTAACGCTCAACTAGGATTACCGAAATAAAAACATTTAGAAAGTGAATTTTTTTTTTTTTTAAATAATAGTTACAAATAATAATAATATACTAATAGTGATTAAATAAAAAAACATTTACCAGTTGAGCTTCCGTTTTGTTTGTCGGACTCCAGGGAACCGGAAGAAACGTTCCTGATTTCCCGGGGAGGAACGGAGCAGGGCGCACAGCACGCGCTGCGCTTTAAACACTACAGGCCTGAAACACAGCTTCACGGCTCACCATCTCCGAGTAACACAACGTTAATTCGCTTTAATTGCAACCTACGAGATAATTCGGTCGCATGGAGGCATCTTTGACTAATCCGAGGTGTGTCCACACTGCCGTTGAGTCAAATCATTGGTCGACAAACAGCATTCAGATGCAAATTCCAAACCCGTGAATCAGAGAGGCCAACCTTTACTCACAACTAGGGCACGTCTGCAAATTACAGATTTGAGTGTTAAATGGGGGGAAGTATCGCGTACATTATCGTGTAAATGGATTTCTACACACAGATATTTATGTCAGGATTCGCGATTTCTTTTCCATTATGTAGACCACCCAAATTATTTAATCCTTACTTCTTTACGTTTAACGTTTTATATTAGAGCCCTAATTTTGAGATGTTCCCTAGATGCCAAGCTTGGAGCCTTTTCTATGTGTTCGTAAAAGTGTAATGGAACCTTGTCAATTATGTTAATTAATCCTTATAACATCAATAGAGTTTTATTACATTTAGTAAAAAAAAAAAAAAAAAGCAAGACGAATTACATTTTGTGTTTTTTTTTTTAAATAATTGATTTAACAAGGTGCTAAACAAATGCACACTTAAACACAATTACGTATTATTATTATTATTATTATTATTATTATTATACAATAGAACACAGGTTGCTTTATGTTGGGTTCTGAGCTTGACATTTATATTGGATGTCTTTATTCTTGGACAAAAGACTACATCCATTTCAGTGGCAAAGATACACAGAGCCACTCTGTCTGTATTTTTAATTGCATGGCAATTGTTTATAATTTTTTTTAACTGATATGTTTAAAATGTTTGTTCACTGTACATGTTTTGTGAAATCTTTTTATTTTTATATGATGAAGAGGGAATGCCTCCATGGGTGGGTTGGCATTTTTTTTATTTGTATTGATGTCTTTTTGTACAATTACATTCTATAACTTGAAATTTAAAAAAGTAAAAAATAAAATAAAAAAAAAACACATGTAAATCACAGAAAATTGGTGGTGTAAAAAAAAAAAAAAAAACAACCTCTTTATTCAATATCACTGAGTAACTTTGTGGTAAATCTGAAATCGAGCCCAGGGAACAGTGTGCTTCAGATAGGAGTACATCCAGTCCACATGGCACAGTGTATACACACATTTTAAGACTCAGCCACACTTTGGGATGATGCATTTTAGCTAATACACCTAATTGATTGCATTGGAGAGGTGGGAGAACACTGGAGAACCCTGAATGTGCACAGACAGAAAAATAACAAAGGATAAATACATTCTTTTGAGTTTTTTAACACAGAAAATACATGTTATTTAACAGATACAAGTTTTTCTACATTTTTGTATTATTATTCTGGTATTTAGTTTGATTTAACATAAGAAAGCAATTTTTAAATGTTATGGTTGCTGATTTTTAGTTATTAATATGCTTTGTTGGGTGTTATGGCTCCACCTAGTGGAGAGTTGGATAAATGAATGAGTCAAGAATAAATAGTAAATGATTTAGATACAAATAAATTCCATATTTACAGCTGATTGTTTATCCGTTTAAAATTCTGCAGCATTATTTCCAACGAGTTCATGAACATATATGCAAACGAATACAAAAACATCAGATCTGCACAGAAATATAGACAAAGTAATATATTCCTGATATACTAAAGATAAACACAGCAGATTTCACAGGTAAACAATATACTCGATTATTAAAGACAGAGATTTCTGAAACCAGACAAAAAATATATATAAACAGTCTCAAGTGTTATTTCACATACAGCGATATCCATGTCTCACAGTATAAATATCCATTTCAGTTGTTTTTCAGGATTTTTTTGTACACAACATTATTTAAGCATTATTAGCATTATTATCTGTATATTAGTCCGTACTATTTGAGGTAACCCAAGTAGAAGTTCTGATGTCCAGTGGCATTTTATTGCCTTCTTCCTCCACATGGTGATCAGTGCAATAAACCTATCTGGTTTAAAAGCATTCCCTTTATATAATTAGATTTAATCATAGAATTTAAATTAAGCATAATAAAAAGAGAAGCTGACATATGTAAAAAAAAATAAAAAATCTTAAACCTAAACATTATGAATCATTTAGCTTTTAAAATAAAAGCTACTGTCTGTAGTTGTAAATGAAATAATAATAATAAGAAAACAAAATAAAGCTGTTTTCTCTATGTCCCTACAAGGTTAAAAGTCTCCCTACACACACACACACACGAGATCTCCTCTACGACACATAATGCATCTCAGTGTTTCCGTTAGCGTTTGGCTGTTGGGTGACAGTTACCCTCTGTTTGAAACAACATTGACAGGTTTTCTTGAAGGCCTTGCGAAAATTGGCCCCCATGAAGGCGTAGACAATGGGATTGATGCACGAGTTGCTGTAGGACATGCAGTGTGCCCATATCTTTACTTTGTAAGTGTAGTAGTCCTGACGGAAGTGCGGGCTGAACGCCTGTGCCAGAATGAACAGCTGGATGGGCCCCCAGCACAGAATAAACAGCTGTACAATCACCAGCACCATACGGGATACTTTCGCTCTTACAGCAGCACTGCGTTCGGTCTGAACCTGGAGCTGATAAAGCACAGATTTGCAGTAATATTTAAGAGACTTATTTGAAAAAAATCCAGATGTTTAGAAACTTCTAGAAATGCCTTGAATTTTGTTGTGGATGAGTCAAGGCAAGCGGATTCATTATAATCTTTTAAAAGGTACTTCTTTTGCCTCTTTCATGCATAAAGTGATAAAATCTGCAGTTGAAAGTTGTCCAGACGGTGCACTATAAAGCTGCCAGCAGGCGTTCCTACTACCAGTTGCCATAGTAACTTTTATCAGCGGGTGGAACAACTTACATTCCACTTTCAACAAAAAAAAATCAGGAGACGGATCACATGCTCTCTCCTGCGTTCACTCCTATACGCAACTTTGTATATCTATTTAACTCAGTTGATTCTAGAGTGTTGGTCTGTGCTTATTAGTTTTGTCAGGTGATTAATCAAGGGTAGTTTCAGTCTCACTTGAGGTGTGAATTGTGGGCAGGGCTTACTCACTTATATTGAAGGTGTTTAGGTAGCCCCCCTAAGGTCAGTAATGCTTAGTGTTTATTTAGAATTTCTATTTTTACTTTTTCTTTTTAAAACACATTGATCTCAAATTAGGAGATCAGTCATGTGCCTCAAACCCATCTCTGTAGTCATCTCTTACAGACACAGACGTTCCCATCCACAGAACAGATGTCACATTGCCAGTAACCTCACCTACCCTCCCCTGTTGTCTCAATCTCAAACAGTGGTGGTAGGTGGGCTCTGGAATTGCCAGTCTGCTGTAAGGAAAGCTGACTATCACAGGCTTGGCTTCCTATTACACCTTCGACTTTCTGGCACTTACTGAGACCTGGATATCCACACAGAACACTGCTACACCAGCTGCTCTGCCTTCTGCCTATGCTTT
Source organism: Silurus glanis (assembly GCA_014706435.1). Classification (NCBI taxonomy): domain Eukaryota; kingdom Metazoa; phylum Chordata; class Actinopteri; order Siluriformes; family Siluridae; genus Silurus; species Silurus glanis. Next base: position 1,280,941 of record JAAIIK010000122.1, read on the forward strand.
CTCTCACTCACCAAGAGAAACCGGTAGAGGTGGTGGTACAGGTCTACTTTTATCACGGAGATGGTGTTTCACACCTCTCCCTTTGTCTCATCTAACCATGTCTTCTTTTGAATTTCATGCAGTTTCAGTTACCTCTCCAATCAACCTTTTCATCATTGTCATCTACCGCCCTCCTGGTCCCCTTGGAGACTTCCTAGAAGAGATGGACACACTCCTCAGTACTTTCCCCTCTGACAGTTCTTGGTGACTTCAACCTCCCATCCGACAAACTCCAGTCATCTTGCCTCTTGCCTTTTCTGAATACCTTCTCCTTGACATTTAACAGCTGCCCTCCAACACACAAGGGAGGAAATGTCCTGGACCTGGTTTTCACCCGCCCTACTCCAGCTACAGACATGACTGCCACTCCACTTCCAATCTCTGATCATCACCTGGTTTCCTTTTTAATCACTCTTCCTATTCAACCTAAAAATAATTTACATGTCTCTTATCCGTCCTGACCTTCACTCTATCTCTCCCTCCTCTGTAGCTTCCTGTACTTTTTTATCTCTTCCTGACCCTGACTCCTTTTCCTCTCTACCCTTAGATGTTGCTACAGACTTCTTCCTCTCATCTCTTTCCTCAACAATGGACCTCCTTTGCCCCTTGACTACAAAACCCAAGAAGACTTCTTGTCCCACACCGTGGCTGTCAGAAGTTTTGCGCAGCAATCGACGAGAACTCAGATCTGCAGAGAGGAAGTGGAAAAAATCACAACTCGATGTAGACCTCGCATCTTACCGCGCACTCCTGACCAAATTTTCTTTGGAGGTGACTTCTGCCAAAACTGCCTTCTACAAGGAAAAGCTTGAAGCCTCTGCACAAGATCCTCGTAAGCTTCACAACATCTTCTCTTCACTACTCAACCCCCCTGCTGCACCTGCTCCATCCTCCCTGACTGCTAATGACTTTGCCTCCTTCTATGATTAGAAGATTAAGAAAATCTGCCAGACCTTCACTTCCTCCCCAACAATGACTACACAACACAGCCGACAATCCACTACGTCTCTGTCAAGCTTCTCAACCTTAACAGAAGATGAGATACTGCAAGTCATCCAATCTTGCAATCCCACCACCTGTCCTCTGGATCCAATCCCTTCAACTATGCTTCAGACCATCACACAAGATCTCCTGCCCTTCATCTCCACAATCATCAATGGGTCATTAACATCTGGCTATGTACCAACTACCTTCAAGTAAGCAAGGGTCATTCCCATCTTGAAGAAACCTGCTCTGGATCCATCAGACATCAACAACTACAGACCGGTATCACTTCTCTCCTTTCTTTCTAAATCTCTGGAACCCACTGTTTTTAACCAACTGTCTGTCTATCTCTCACAGAACAACCTCCATGATCCGAACCAGTCTGGGTTCAAAGCGGCACATTCCACAGAGACGGCCCTTTTGGCTGTTTCTGAGAAACTGCATGCTGCTCGGTCAGCCAAGCTGTCATCTGTACTTATCTTCCTGGACCTTTCAGCAGCATTTGACACAGTTAACCACAAGACACTTTTGTCAACCCTCAAAACCCTCGGTATCTGTGGAACAGCATGGGAATGGTTTGCTTCCTACCTGGAAGGTCGCTCATACCAGGTAACATGGAGGGGATCCACATCTGTCCCGTGCAGACTCACCACTGGTGTCCCACAAGGCTCGGTACTTGGTCCCCTCCTTTTCTCCCTCTATACCCACTCCATTGGTGAAGTCATATCCTCACATGGGTTTTCTTATCACTGCTATGCAGATGACACTCAACTAATCTTTTCTTTCCCTCCATCAGATACCACAGCTTCCGCTCGGATATCAGCATGCTTGACAGACATATCTTCATGGATGAGTGCTCACCAACTAAAACTCAACCCCAGCAAAACAGAACTGCTGGTCATCCCAGGTGATTCATCTCCAGGTCAAGATCTCCAAATAACACTTCATGACTCTCTGCTCTCCCCTTCAGCCACTGCTCGTAACCTTGGGGTAACTATGGACAATGAACTGTACTTCTTCCCACATGTCGCTAATGTTGCTCGTTCTTGTCGATTTCTTCTCTATAACATCCGAAGGATTCGACCATTTCTCTCCATACAGGCTGCCCAGTTGCTTGTTCAGTCTCTTGTCATTTCAAGACTTGACTACTGCAACTCTCTGCTGGCAGGTCTTCCCCTGAACGCTATTCGTCCACTGCAAATGATCCAAAATGCAGCTGCACGACTTGTGTTCAATCAGCCCAAGTTCTCCCACACCACCCGACTGCTGCGCTCCCTTCACTGGCTTCCAGTAGCTGCACGTATCATATTCAAAACACTGATGCTTGCCTACAAAGCCAAAAATGGACCAGCACCATCTAACCTCAGTGACCTCATCACATCTCGCACTGCACCACGCTGTCTGAGATCCTCCAGCACTGCTCGACTGGTACCACCTTCTCTCAGAATGAGAGGTAAGTACACTTCAAGGCTCTTCTCTGTTCTGGCACCGAGGTGGTGGAATGAACTTCCCCTAGATGTCCATACAGCAGAGTCCCTGACTATCTTCAAGCGACGACTGAAGACCTCCCTCTTCCTGAAATACTTAAATTAGCACTTTCCAAGTTTGTAGAATTCAAGGGTTATATTTATATTAAGTTTGTAATCTAGCATACCAGTGTAGATTTATTCATTACTAGAGACTCAAAGCACTTTTGTACGTCGCTCTGGATAAGGGCCTCTGCTAAATGCCGCAAATGTAAATGTAAATGCAAATGAGTAGCACTCCATAAACTTTCCTCTGTTTTGCTGACTCAAAGGACACACCCCAGAAACAGTTTCTGGCCCTTTTTTTTCACATCGAGTCGCTGTATGCGTGAACGTTGCTTTAGGTTCTACTGTGGTTGAAACTTTTTCTAAAAATACAAAGTAAGTGTAGCAGCCTGGAGTCACTGGTAATAAAAACCCATCCAGTGCAACTTATTAAAAACACTTTCTTAATTGGATTATTATTACACTTATCTGGTCAAGCCAACATGCACATTTCACATATCAGATAGAAATGCATGGAAAATGTACGCAGAATCAGTGGAAGTAAAACAGATATTCCATAATGCAAAGGTTTTCATTGTTGTACATCCACATTGCTATCCCACAGCTGTCTTCCTTATAAATATGCAACACTGTCTTTAAAAATAAAAAAAGTGTAATTCAGTAACCCTACAATGATCTCACCTGATAATTATTATCAACAGGCTCCACAGCTGGCCGGCCCATCTGGTGCAACATGGCCAGATAACACACACAGATTGTCACCAGTGGGAGCATGTAAACAGCAAGGAAGTTGTACAGGATGAACGCTTTCTTGTGAGTTGTAGTGGGGAAAATCTCAGTGCAGAATACTTGAGGGCCAAACCATTCTCCAGGTAAAGTCCTAGTGTACAGTGGCACTGGCAGGGACACCAAGAAAGATCCTAAACACAGGACACAACAAGTGAAAAAGTATATAAACCCTCTATCAGAAATCTCTCAGTCAGATCATTTTAAATCTCTACTCGTAATAGGTCACGGCAAGGGGACCTAAAAAAGGATACAACATCCACCTTGACTTACTGATACTGTTTAAATATCTATTCAGTACTGAAAGGAAAACTCCACTCTGAAACAGTTCACATTTAGGATGCCTTTAGTGTGCAGGTTATATGTCAAACTGATGTCACTATCATGGTTGGTACCCCCCTCCCGCTCCCAAAAAAAGGGGTAAATGGAAGAATAAATACACTACATGCAATGGCGCCCCCATGTGAAGCGCCCCTACGCACCGCATACTGTATATATATATATATATATATATATATATATATATATATATATATATATATACACACACACTGCATACTCCAGTTTTGCACCTCTGATTGGGAGATCCTGGAGAAATAACATTTAATAGGACAAATCGGTTTTGTATTTAGCACCAAAAAACAAGACAGAGCTCCATTTTTTTTGCATGATTCAGCAATGTTGAAAGCGATAGTCATGTCAATCTAAAAATCAATCTATCAGAGACTCGCCTCGACTAGTACATGATCTATTAGGTGACAAGCATAACAGATCTGACAGAAGCGTTGAGGAAAGTTTATCAGGATGAGGTGTTCGAGCAGAACGTAGAAGATCTGGACAAGCTAAAGGATTAAAGCAAGGGCTAAATCTCGATCATTCCTATGCACCACTTTCAGGAGGCAGTCAAACAGCATTGTGGGTAATGTAGGAAAACATCAAACCAACATGACATTACAACGATATTCCTGTTAATGCCTGTCCCATTCAATATAAAGATTATAATGGATGCTGTTCAGGGTGGATTTTTCCTTCAGTGTTAATTAGCAGTCTAGTGAAATGATGCTGAGTTAGGTAAAATCTGCAGACCTATCCAGATTCCCAGATTCACCATGGTGGCAACTCTTGGTGTGCGACACTGCAAGGAGCGCAACGGATACACCATGACGTACCAACGATCCACACTCATCACTGTCAGGGTTACACACGTGGCCTGTGCAGATACCTATCACATACATATACAACACTGGTGACTAGGGCTGTTAGGGAGGAAAACATTATTTGTAATTATTTGACATTTTGAGGTTCCTTACACACTTTGGTATTATGCTCAAGCATGAGACCATATTCTCTTGAGTACTAATGTGTACAATAAGCAAAATGAAATATGTACTGTATTATTCATGGTGGACAATCATTTCGTCTCTGTATACCAACAAAATGGATTTGAAATTAAGCAGTCAAGATGTGTATTAAAGTGTAGACTTTCAAGTTTAATTCAAGTGGGTTTACAGGATACCGCATCAACTCTTCAGGCATTACATTTATGTGGCAGCGGGAGTGTGGCCGAGTGCTGGTTTGTGAATGGAGGATGAGGCCGAGGGAGACAAGTGTTAAGAATCACACACCTGCTGGGAATGTATCGAATCGGTGTTCTCTTTTGCAGTAAGCAGGGGAAAAAGGATAAGAGAAGTGAAAGAAAGACGTGTGTGTGCTTTGCTGAAAGTGCAAAGATCAAATAAAGAAACCTGGTTTTATTGAAACTGGTCGCCGCCCCAGTGTTCTTCCTTCGCCTGAACCGTTTGCTCCCCTACACTGGTGCCAAAACCCGGGAAGGAAAGCAGGGTACACCCCCATGGAGTCTTTGCCGCTATGTGAGCCAGTAAAGGCACTTCTCAAGCTCCAGCAGACACAACACCAGGCCCTCTTTCAGGTGCGTGCTGAGCAGGAACAACGGTTCCAGGAGCTGATCCACACCCAGGCAGGGGACCGGAAGGCATTCTGGAGCGCGCCGGGCTGGCGAAAAGCTCCCGCCACCCTGACGCCTGCGGCTACCATCCTTCTCAACAAGATAAAGATGATGCCAAGGCGTTCCAGGAGCTTGTCGAGCGTGTGGCCACCACCAGGAAATGGCCGGACTTGGAGCGAGTGGGACGAACCTCAGCGCAGCACAGACAGTGTTTCCGCTCCCTTACGCTCCTGTGAGGCCGGCTGGTCATTCACGTTCGCTCAGCATCTCCGCCACACCTGCCCGAAGTGGCTGCAGAATGAGGACCGGAGTGAACAAGATCCTCAACCTCGTCGTGCTGAAGCAGTTAGTCGTGCGGGAGCAGTTCTTCTGCAGTTCATCATGATAGATCAGTTTGTTGTGCGGCTTCTGAGGACAGCGGAGTGAGTCCAGTGCCAGAATTCGGCGTTGGAGGATAAGGCGATCTAGCGGTTGGAATCACAAAAGAGATCCTGACTGATCAAGGAACGACTTTTCTAGCGTCTATCATCCACAGACCGACAGCTTAGTAGAGCGATTTAATTGAACCCTCAAGAATATAATTCAGAAGTTTGTGAACGGAGATGCACGGAACTGGGATAAATGGCTTGTAAGGTTTAATTTGAAATGTCTCTGTTCTCAGTCATGTTTACATCGCTGACTCCCTCTGTCTCATCCACGTTAACCCCATACTTCCTGTTGCCTTCTGTCTTGCACACTGTTAACTTGTTCAAATGATACACCAGTGATAGATTGAAAAAGCCCAGCAATGACAAGAAATAGGTTGATGGGCTAAAAATGGCGCGCAGTCAGAAGAAAAAATATTGATCATGTCACCGAGACTCAAAAAGAGTCGACTCAAAAACCGACTCAAAAAGAGTCGGTTCCGCTGCTCTCGTGGGCTTTGGCTCAAATAAAGCGCGCTCTCAGCAGAGCACCAGTACACCAGTGCAGAATGTATATGAACAAAACCACAGCTGTTTAGAAAAAAAGCCATTTTTTGCAACTGAAAAATAAAGCATCGGTGACTAACCTGCTGAATGTAACTCACAAATTTACACATGAAATCTCCAAAGATCCAGCTCGGTAACGGATAAAGCACAGCAGTGAAAGGTACACAGCAGACCAGAAAGGTGATGTCTGTCATCGCCAGGTTCGCTGCAGAAAAAAACATCATCTCCTTAGTCAGCCTTAGGTTTAGTTTAAGAGGGAATAGGAACGGTGTAATAAATCAACAGATATTAAACAGCATTAAATCTCAGCCTAAATAGAAAACGCAGTGTCCACATTTTCAGGCTTTCCTAGAGTTCATATACAAATCACTCGAAAACATTACTGTCATTTATTGGGATTCTGATCTCTGTTGGATGTTCTCAGAATAGCAGTATAGCACATCTCTGGTATATATTCACAAACCTTCTACACACACTCCCAAATTTTATTTATATATATATATATATATATATATATATATATATATATATATATATAAAATGCCTCAAAATGCCTCAAATATTCGAGGATGATTCTACCCCCTAAAAGTTTAACGCATCAAACATCTGGCCAATTCTTCAGTTCAGACCTGTCTGATTCATCATGATGTTCTACTACTCAGTGCTGCTGAGGATGGCTCCACATTACAGCAGAGGACTAAACTCATGAACCACGAGGACGGATTTGGACTGTAATTATTGTACTCAGTCTGCCACTGAGGATTTGGACTGCATTTGCCATGAACTATTTTGCACTCGTGTGTCCATCAGTGAACAGCTCAATAGCTAACCTTAATAGTGTTATATAAAACTACAACGAAAAGTCATGATGTGTCTCCCAGATAAGGAGGGGTTTCCTAATGAGGCTGGTTCCTCTCTAGTTTCTTTCGAATAGCAGATTTTTCTCACCAATGTTACCACTGGCTCTCTCATTAGTAATCAATCTTGTTGGAATAAACTTCTAGGGACTAATTTATACATTTATAATGTATATTTTTATTTCAGAAAAGCTGCTTTGCAGCAATGCTAATTGTTATGCAAATAGAATTGAATTCATCAACACTGCTGTATATTAACACATGATGTTTCAGCTTTCCACAATATTAGGTACAGTCAGTGATATGCCTTGCTTTTGTGTTTCTTTAATTGTTCGAATGGCTAATTATTATTGTTCGCATTTCTTACCTTTATTATTCGATTCAAATGATTTCTGCCATTGGATCTTTGTACTGAGATTATTCTGCATATACTGCCTTCATATTCTGTCTACAGTGCCTTGAATTTGTATTACATTTTTACAATTTTGTTTTACTATTTATATTGATATTAAAATGTATGAATGGATTAATTTTATTCCTTTGTGCATGCTTTGTTGATATAAACGTACGTTTATTTGTCATTTGCAACAAACAAATTTGCACGTGCAAATCCGAAAAACGTAAATAAATAAATAAATAAACAAACTGACACCAAAATTCTTACCTATATAGATATTGGTCGCCGTCCACATTTTCTTGTGTTTGGAAATGACGTACAGGACCAGTGCATTTCCATGTAATCCCAGCAGCATGATGACAGCGAAGACTAGAGGCACGAGCCAGGCATCCACCAGGAAGGGCAATGCAGTGAGCGCTTCTTCCTCACACACTGCCGGAGCAGCACATGAGCCGTTGCTGGAATTCACCGACTCGTTCATTGTAAACTTTTTTGACCCCTAACTTGCAATAAAATATTGCGTAGAAATTGATGCACCACTCCTATACAACAGCAATAGTATTAGTAGTAGCAGCGCCATGTCAGCCGAACGCACTAGTGTGCTGGCGCTCTCTGCTGAGCGCGCGCGCTTTATTTGAGCTAAAGCGCACGAGAGCAGCTGAACCGATTCTTTTTGCTGATCCGACTCTTTTTGTTTACCACCACCTCCCCAAACGAATCATTTAGTTCTAGTGTATTGCCCATGTTAGAATAAACTCATGAAATTTTATTACAAAACAGAGATGGAAAGTAATAAAGTACAAATACTCCGTTACTGTACATAAGTAACTTTTTCTGGTATCAGTACTTTACTTCACTATTTATTAACTTTTTACTTTCGCGCATCACGTTTTTACACAAATATTTGTACTTTCTACTTACATTTTCAAAAGAGATTCGTTCTTCAGTTTTAATCTATTTGTTGACTTCTTTTCCTCGCTCTCACACATCACAGACGTAGACTAGTTTACGAAATGCGAATTCGTTTTAACACCACTAATTTTACGAACGCGCGATAAATGCAGCGCGCATTTCTGTTTGATCGTTTTTATTTCAAATATAAATGCATAAATAAAAAAGTCGCAATATTAAAACCTTTAGCGAAACACGCGTTTATTCAAACCGTCCTTTCTTTTACTCAGATAAAAAAAAAAAAAAAAGAAAGAAATACCAAAACATTTTTTTTAATCAGTACACATTTGTTTTATTGATGCGCCAAGTCTCAACTCAGCACCAAAATCCGCCATGATTTACACAATGAACCCTCTGAGGTCGACAAATGCGCCGGCGCGTTTTGTGGCAGTTCTTCATCATAACGCAGAAACGACCTTAAATTAGTCTTTTTCTGATTGTTTTTCCAGTCACTGTCAACTCTCTTCATAGACACGTAAATTAAACAACCTGAATATCAGTAAATACCTGCCTCACAAACATAATGAATATACAAATCGAAAGCTTAAATGCCTACAAATTAAAATAAACAAATAAAATCAAAATATTCTCTGATATTGTAATCCGTGTGAAAGTTAAACGATGTACAGTTTCTCCGGTATCACTTGATTAACCGTCGGTGTGGAAACATTGAAAAGGTCCCATTTGGTGTCCTGATGATTTACGAAATTTAAAACACCATTATTACCTTAAAATATTTACAAGAATATTTTGCGTTTATGCTCTATGTAAAGTTTGGTTTCATTAATAATAAACATACATTTGCATTAAGCATCAATATTTGTCCATGCTCATTTTGATTAGAGTATTAAAAAAGTATTAATTTAAAGTTCATTTAGAATGCCTCCACCAGGCTGAACTGTTCACATGAGCTTGGTTTTGTTTATGGATTCATGCTGTTGGTGCCAAATTCTGATTCTTCTATCATTGTGCCTCAGGAGAAATCAAAATTGATTAGACCAGACTAAGTTTTCCAGTTTTCACCTGTACTGTGTTGGTGAGCCAGCACCTGCTGCCTGAGCTTTCTGTTAGCTTTCGGATATCATCAGCAGCAGTTGGTTTTGATGTGTTTTGAATTTTGAGATGTTTTCTGCTTGTACAGAGTGGCTATCTGAGTTTCTGTAATCTTTCTGTCAGCTTGACTAGCACAAGGTGTTTCCTCAGCAGTTATCAATATACTCAAACCGGCCTATTAGCCAGAAACAACCATGATGATGATGATTTTTGTGATGTTAACCAAAGCTCCTGTCCTATTTGGTTTTATGCATTGCACCAGTGCCATACAATTGGCTGATTAGATAATTGCATGAATGAATAGATGTACAGATGTTCCTAGCAAATTGATCAGTAATTGCACATAATTAGTCACACTTAATTGTTCAAATGGTGGCGATACACAGAGCAAGCTGCAATGTTCTTATTCTAACTCAATGTAGTTGCTTCTATTTTTTGCTGCCAAACCAAGCAACATTCATTGTTTGCTGTCTGGGGGAAAAAAGATGTTGCACAATTTGCTGTTTCCTTGACTGGCACATAAAATATTTTTTTCTTTGAAAATATATATATTTTTTTACTGACATTAATAACAAAATCTGTACTAGAATTACTAAGAACTGTATTTGTCATGTACTTAGTGATTCAGCTGCTAGTTTGGATGATGCTGCATTGTCATGAATCCTGTGGGAGCAGTTTTGTGCTACTCTGATGTCACAAGGGGACAATAACATTCAAAGAACAAAGAAATTGCATTTATTCATATATTTATATTTATTTCACTAAGCACAATTTCATGATTCAGTGCTGCTTTATTTTTGTAATAAAGTTTGCTATGTTACATGGAGTGTCATGGCCGCAGGAAGTGGGGGTGCTGTTGCTATTGGTGCTATTGGCGAGAGAGAGATTTTTTAAAAATGTAGGAATATTAAAAATATTTTGCACAATTTATAATTTCCTTATGAATATTTTAGGAAATGATTTTGACACACGTAGGCTTTTGTGTATTTTGGATTTTAATTTAATTATTTTGAGGCCTAATCAACACAGGTTCGGAAGTTACGTTGTCAACGTCAGGCAGGCAGGCTAGTGGTAACGTTAGCCGAGTAAAGAGGTTTCCCGCTCGTTCCATGCAGCGTATGATACATCCATCTATGGCAGCAGCAGACTAGTAAATTTACATAGTCTAATGACAGAAACGAGGAGGAAATATGGCACAAAAACGGATTTTGGAAAACCACCAGTGAAGAACTCTAGAACCGCAACCATGACAACGGAGTCTGTCCGCCCGCCTCTGCCTGCAGTTGCACCGGCAGGCCCAGCCCCAGCACCCGCAACCCAACCTAGCGTGATTGGATTAGACGAGCCCTTCCAGCCAACATCCAGTTTCAAATTTCCTGCACGGCGTTGTGGTAATGAAACGTTCTCACGTTCTGTTGCACCGGCTTGGTTTGCTAGATGGCAGTGGCTGCATTATGTGGAAGAGACTGATCAGATTTTGTGTTCTGTTTGCCTGAAAGCAGTCGGTAAAAACCTCATACCTAGAGACAACAGACTACAGTTTGTGCTTGTTATTAATTAGACATATGATAATTGGTAAGGCGCGTCAAGTTCATTTGTAAAGCGCGTTTCACACGCGCAGGTGATTTTAGTTTGGCTTTCTCTGGCAGCGCGCAAACATAGCCTAAATGCCTTGCCCTTGTGGAAGATAAAATTAGCTCTTCATACCTTTTACAACAACATGAAGATATTAGAAAAAGAGATCGGTGGTCTCTTTCCTGCTCGTGTTCCACATCCCTCTCAAAGCGCAGAGCGGTAGGCTATAACGCGTCTTTGTGTGGAAATATAAAACCGTTTTTTTTTTTTTTTTTTTTTTTTAAATGGATTCAACTTTATTATATTATGTAAGTTACCAGTATTTACTGATATTTATTTTAATGCTTTACAGGCTTTAGTGTGTTGTTTCTTTGGGTTTTTTTTTATTTATTTCAAAACAACCCCCCAACCACCGCAACACCGCCGGTATTTGGTCCATTACCACCGCGGTGGTAAAAAAACTGCCATCGTCACAGCAGTATGTATTTATTTTTAAAATGTATTCTAAATAGGCCCATAGGTTCATAGGTTTTTTGTCCAAAAAAATAAATTAAAAAAATTCACAGCACCCCCTGTTCAAAATTACTTCCAGTGGCCCTGTGGAGTGTTATGTTTGCTTTTGTATCCACTATCCAATTTAAAAACTATTGATTGACCATTCAGTTATTGGCAAGTACGATCCAACCAAGCTATCAATATAATTTACAAAAAAAAAGTAGCTGTAACTTTTAAATGAGCTACTGTGCCAGCAGTGAGCGAGTGGAGGGAGGAGCCAACTGACTAATCAGTGCACTCTGTTTCAGTCCGGCGACGCCAATAAAGAGGAGCAAGACACCAGCCTCGGAGAGAGAGCCACCAAGCAGAGAAGAGTGGAAGGGTCACGGAACGGTGACCCAAACCCCGAGTGTGTGGGTGAGCCACAGCATTAATACTGGAAAGGAAAGCTCCAGGGTGAAAACAAAAGTAAACAAAGAAAGCTCTGCTTGGTCTCTTTCTTGCAGCGCGGAACCAGTGGGATTTGCTACAGTGGTGCCGAAACCCCGTGCTGGAAGAGGGGTATGATGCCAGGGAGACTTCGCCATGGAGGGAGCGGGACCAGGCCAAGGAGCAGTGCTGCAGCCGACGCCATGGCTGCCACCTGGGACCATCGACCTGTTCGGCGAGATGGGACCAGCGGCAAAAACGGGCACTCCACCGTCTGCCAGGCCTCTCCAGGGAAGTCCAGATGGCTGTGTAACCACTGTCCTGCTCCACCAACCTTCCCAACCCACCCACACAACCACTGTAGTATTAGGTTCTATTCTGTAACATTATGAGGTGTATATTATGGGCGGGAACCTATACTGGGAGTGTTACGGTACTGTGAGCAGAAGGAATAAAAGATGTAACAAGTCATGGCTGGTTGTTGCGTTGTCCATTTGTTAAAGGTTAATGTTGTACCTATTAAACGAAAAACATGGTGTCAGAAGTATAAGAAGTGAGCGATATGCTCGTATGTGTGTTAACGAAGTTGAATTCTATTTAGTTAAAATTTTGTTCGCGAGAAGGTTTAGCATGGCAGAGAAATTAATGTTCAAAGCGGATGACTGGCCGAAATGAATAAAACGTTTAGAAAGATTTTGTATTGCATCTGGCTTGGAGACACAGATAAAAATCAAATGAATGCCTTGATCTACACGATATACTAACCTCTCTGCATTTAAGTCCTCAAGAGATGAATGAAGTAAAGAAGAGATTAAACAATCACTCTATAGCTCGACGGAACGTGATTTTTTAGACGGCTAAGTTTAATCAGTGGCAGCAAAAAAGGGGCGAGTCCGTGGATCACTTCATAACGGCGCTGCACTGTTTAGCCGAGCACTGTGGATACGGCGATCGGCACGATGAGATGGTAAAACAGATCTGACAGTTAAAAGGCTGTCAGCTTGACCCTGATTTGACACTTAAAAAGGCTGTCGTTCAAGTTTGACAGAGTGAACAAGTAAAAAAACAACAAGAACTGGTCAAGTCGAACTTCAAATGGGACATTGCAAACAAACAGCTGGATAGTGTGCACACTAAACAGTACATTAATGTGAAATCAAAACAAGCAAAGCCACTATTTGACTGCTGGCAAGGAAAGCACCTCAAGTAAAACCTAAAAAGCAGATGCAGTGAACGAGATGCGGTGACACAAAAGGGCATAATTTGCAGCGATGCCCTGCAAGAGATGCAATATGTCACCTCTGTCACAAGAAGGGACATTATGCTAGAGCGTGTAAGTCAAAGAAGGTACATGAGTATACATGAATATAGCAACACTAACTTCGGATACAACGGAGGACATTGCATTCCTTGGTTCACTGACATCTGATGTAACTGGAAGCCCCTGGAAGCCAGATAAAAAAAAAATGTCAATCTCGACACGTTGTTCAAAATTGATACGGAGGCTAATGTAACCGCAGTTCCTGTGATACTGTACAACCAGGGCCAGTTTCAAAAACTGAAACCTCCCAGGGGAGTCCTCCAGAGGCCCGGTGGAACATCACTGAAGGTAAAAAGGAAATTCGCAGCCACCCTCAGCAAGTACAACAAACGTACATGACTTTGTTGAGCAGACCAGCAGTGACTGCACTTCAACTGGTAGCTAGACTTGATGTTGTCAGCTTTCCCGCCAAGAAGAAAGGGTGGAAAAGGAGTTTCCACAATGCTTCAGTGGCTTAGGAAAAATGGACGGTGAGTACAGAATTGTGCTGAAACCGGGTGCAAAACAGTTCTCTTTCCTGCACTGGAGCTTTTCCAAAAGTGCATGTCCAGGATTCTTCAGGGACTGAAAGGTGCTGTTTGTCAAATGGATGACGTGCTCGTCTGGGGGTCTTTACAGAGCGAACATGATGAGAGAATACAAAGGGTGCTCTCAAGGCTTCAGGAAGCAGGAGATACACTCAACGAGAAATGTGAGTTTTCCAAGACAAAAATGAAGTTCCTTGGACAGATCGTTGAGGCAGACCTAGATAAGCAATGAGACAGCCACGTAATGTCAATGAAGTAAGGTGTTTTTTTGGGAATGGTCAACCACCTTGGTAAATTCTTACCACATTTGGCAGCTAAAATGCAGCCACTCAAGAGACTTACTAAGAAAGTCCAATATGTGGGTGTGGGGGTCACATTAGCAAGAGGCCTTCGAGAAAATCAAAGAGGAACTGACAACACCCCTAGGTTTGGCACTGTATGATCCAGATAAGAAAACAGTTGTTTCTGCGGATGTCTATTTACATGTACTACATGCTGTTCTCCTCCAGGAGCAAGCAGACAACATATGTAAACCTGTGGTGTATGCTTCGAAGGCTCTCAGTAACACAGAGCAGTAATATGCACTGATAGGGAAGGAGGCATTGGCTTCCACATGGGCTTGTGATAGGTTTGCAAAGTTTCTCATTGGAAAAAGCTTCCACATTGAAACTTATCCTAAACCTCTGGTTCCTCTGCTCGGCTCCAAGAAGTTGGACGAACTCTCTCCATGCACTCAGAGCCTTCGTATGCGTCTTCTGAGGTTTTCATACTCCATATCACGTGGCGCAAAAACATCGCGACAGCAGATGTGTTGTCTAGAGGTCTCAAACAGTACAGCAGAAGGGCTTTCCGAAAAGGGATATCGACCTGTATGCAGACTTTGTCGTGGCAACCCTTCCAGCCATGGAAAGGAGGCTCGATGAGATCTGGGAGCACCAAGACAAAGATTTTGTACTCCAACAGTAAAAGAAGTTCCGTGTGGAAGGTTGGCCGAATAAGTTCTCTGTTGACAAAATTTTCCACCCTTACATGGCATTCTCAGGGGACCTTTTTGTGCATAATGGGCTCTTATTGAATGGAATCAGAATTGTCATCTCAAAATTGCATGAGGGGCATCTTGGCATAACTAAGTGCTGTGAGAGAGCTAAGCAGTCAGTTTGGTGGCCAGGTCTCAGCAAAGACCTTACAAAAATGATTGAGAACTATGACATGTGTACTCGGGGAAAAATTTAACTTTAAAGAAACAATGATGCCTACTGAATTTCCGACAAGGCCTTGGTCTAGGTGGGAACAGATTTGCTCCAAGACAACAAGCACTACTTGGTCTTCGTGGACTCCCAAACTGACCTTAAGGACAGCGGAAGCTGTAATTAAGCACTTCAAATCCGCCTTTGTCATGGAATCCCTGAGGTGGTGCGGTCGGACAACGGGTCACAGTTTGCTTCCGAGGGTTTAGAGTCTTCGCACAGGACTGGGGTTTTGACTATGTGACGTCAAGTCCTCGCTTCCCGCATAGGGGATCAAGAACCATCAAGAACCTCCTTAAGAAGTCAGTTGACCCCCTACCTTGCGCTTATGGCTTAACGAGCAGCCCCTTTAGACAATGGTTACAGTCCTGCCGAGCTGATCAAGGGAAGGAAACTCAGAACACTAGTTCCTGTGATTCAGTCCAGTCCAGAAAGTGCAGAGTTGGAAAAGCTGAAAAAGATAAAACTGACGTACAGACAGAAACAGAAAAAAAATTTTTGACCGACGACATAAAGCACATGACTTGACGTACTTACGTCCGGGTGAACATGTATGGGTCAAAGACACTTCTGAAAAGGGAACTGTTGTGTCTACCGCTGGCTCTCCCAGGTCTTACCTTATAGAGACACCCAGAGGTACCTTAAAGAGAAACAGGTTTAATTTCTCACCAACTCCAATACCTCCTGTGACATCTGACCTTCCAGACTCAACTGAGATACAGGTATCTCTGCGCTTTGAAAGTTCAGCCAGCACGCCAGAAGTTCAGAAGGTATGCCAACTGACCTTGCCATGTACCAGTCAGTATCCTTCCCAGATTAGAGTTCCTCCCAAGTATCTAAAGGACTTTCTTTGTAGTTAGAGATACCCTGGAAATCACCGAGTGGTCAATGGGGCAGAATAATCCCCACACTCGGTTGAAGGTTTTGGGTAGTCCACCCCCGCTTCTTTTTATTGTTTTTTTGTGGGGGGGGGAAGACAATAAAGATGAACAGAATTGTTAGTTACACATTTAAATGTTTACTGTCTAATAAGAAAAGTAAAGTAGAGTCATTGCTGGTTTATTTGCTCCCCTAAACATTGGAAAAAAATTTAAAGTATAGTAAGAATTTTATTTGGAAAGGGGGATGTAGCATTAGGTTCTATTCAGTAACGTCATAAGCCATATATTATGGATGGGAACCTATATTGAGTGCGTTACGGTACTGTGAGCAGGAGAAATAAAAGTGATAAGAAGTCATGGCTGGCTGTTGCGTCGTCCATTTATGAAAGGTTAACGTTGTACCTATTAAACGACAGAACACCCACCCGCTCCTTGGAGTCTGGGAGCACTTTCCACCAGATTCTGCCTCTCACACTGGGGGGCGTCTCAGGCCGGAAGGTTCCCTAGCCTGAGTCTGGCGTCTGTGCCAGTGGTGAGCGAGTGTAGGACGGAGCCCGACTCTGCCCTCCACTTGCTCACCGCTGGCACAGCTACTTTTTTACTTTTACTTGAAAATTTCATTGAGGTAATGGTACTTTTACTAGAGTAGAATATTGTATTACTCTTTTCACCCTCTGAAAAATGGTCATTTCCAAAATCCCTACATTGCTGACTGTATTTATTCAATTGATCAATTTTTTTTTTTAACAACATAAAAAAGTATTATTACATTAGTGTACAGCATCTGAAAAACAAGATGTGAATGCGTTACTACTATGTAAAAAATACTAATAAAACAAGCCCCCCTAAAAAAAAATCCATTTGGCACCAATCTCTGATACTCTGGCAAGTCGGCAAAGCTCTGGTACCAGTCTGCTCTATGAATTCTGCACTGTGATAGAACAAATGTTATTAATATATAAAAATAATGTTGAATCAACGCATTTTTTTTAAATAGATCATAATTAAATATTCTAGAATCTACAATCATGAAAGGAGTGAAGGAAATCAAACAAAACAAATCCAGTACACACAACGGTTTTCCTTTGTGTGAAAATTACTTTGTAAAAGATACCAATCACTCAAGAAATATGTAGTGAAAAAAACACCATATAACTCAGGGTTTTATCTTTAAGAATTTCCATTTGTAATAAATCAAGAAAGCTTTTTTCAAACTGTAAACCAATGACGCTGCCATTAATTTAAATAACACAACAACATATTAAAGACTGAATTGACTGAATGTTTTATTTGAATGTAAATTCAGACAGTCATTCATGGCTTGCAACCCATCACACAACGGCTATATAAATACGAAAACATCTTAACATGAGTCATTTTCCACTTGGTCGCACAACCCGAGACTCGCATGTAAGCATCCTGTGGTTTATTGTGAATCTCTACACACAACAGGGTCCAAAAGTCTGAACGCACAATTCACGTTAAATCACTTATATTTTAAATAGAGACCTACAAATAGTGCAGAATATTGAATATCACATATTCAAAGTATTTAACATTTAACATTTATTATTAACTTTTTTGTTGTTCTTTTAACTATTGCAACAATTTCAAAAAAGAGTTTCAGACTTTTGGACCTATTACAGTATGTAATATATACAATAACAATAGCAGACAAGTGTTGACACTCTACAAAAGCCATAAAAGGTATGATACACCTGGCTTGTTCGGAGAAAAAATTAAAAATAAAAAGTGTTCAATGTGTACACAAATTCACATTCATGAGGTTTGGTGCCTGAGAAAATGAGAAATGTACACATACAATTTGGTTTGCAACACCAACCTCCTGACTGGTCATGTCTCTGATGATACTTCTCACCCAGTGTAAACTACAGCGATCGTTGCTCTAACGTGAAAAAAAAAGACAACTAATCGCTGACAAACTCCCATGCGTGTCTAAGGCATAGTTGGAAGTGCAAGTTGGTTTTGGATTTTGGCAATTTCACGACGTTGACAATAGGGCAAAATAACGTTAACGAGTAACGTACGTCCACTGACGCCACACGCCTTGGAGGCTTCCTTAATGTGAATATAACATTGATGACCTACACCATGATCAGTATCGTACGACAAATCGTATTCGAATTTCTGCGTTGTAAACTGTTGTGTAAAGTGATGGAGGATTCTGAATTCGCCATCATAATTAAAACAAAGACTGTACAAATCACAACATACGGCACGGTTTTTGTTTAAGGAGAAGTCAATACTATTTCTACTGTACATCATTTCATAAGAAATGTGAGCATAATTAGAAGATAATTATTAAAGCGTTTTAAAATGGCAGTTATCCATCGATATATGGTCTGGACAGTGAGTTTTAAAAAAAAAAAAAAAAAAAAAAAAAAAAAAAAAAAAAAAAAAA
>JAAIIK010000122.1:1299473-1351239 GCA_014706435.1 Silurus glanis
CAAAAAAAAAAAAAAAAAAAAAAAAAAAAAAACCAAGAATGGCCAAAGGATTTTCCAACACATTTCCATGTGTCCGGCCTCAATACATCTGAATCATGAACAATAAGTCTGAACAATAATTCCTTGTACAATCTTGAAAAATCTGACACGCAATAATAAGAAGGTACAACTGATACCCGGAAAAATCTTTTCGCTGAGTCACTGTTGCACAAAGCGCTAAATCGAGATGCTATGGCCAATGAGTTTGCTAAAACATTTAGGTTGTTCTAATCATGCGAGATTTACACAAAGTATCATAAGCCAGAATGTACAAAAAAAAAAAATCTTTGCACCTAAACTGTGTGGTGGGGGGGAAAACCCCCCACCAACAAATAAAGCTTATGTTGTTAAAAAGTACCAAGAAAATCATTTCATCATCAATGATTTTTTTTTTAATATCAAATTTACTGCTAGCGCCTATAAAAGCCCTATAAGACCAAACAGTACATCTGCAGGGGCTTTAAACCCGAATTTACTGTGTTTTTGTGCTCTATTGAAGGTCTAGTTGAAGTCTATGGAAAGAACAAGTAACCAGTACATGAGCTTATTAAAGAGCTTACTTTCTGAAAGACACACTTTCTAAAACAAAGCCTTTATTTTGTAGCTGAACTCAGGCGGATTATTTAAAGCTGCTTCTACGGGTCATACTGGCCGGTTTAGGCGGCAGTGCAGGAATACGCTCCTTTCTCTCAGCTCTTCTGACCCAAATATGCCGAGAGCAACGGTGAAGGAGGAAGGAACTCCCCTTGCTTGTTGACAACCTTTGTCTGTCGTGCGCCGTTACAGTCGGTGCCTGTGATATAAGACACGATATGTTAATATTCTGTCCAGTACATCATGCTTCATCAATCGAGAATTTCTGCCTTTTCTACTCAGGGTGAAAAAAACAAACAAAAAACAAACCTGATGCTCGAACTCAAGTCAGGATTCACAACTGACAGTTACACAACATCATTTTTGCAAATCAATGCACCGGATAACAAATACCAGATTTGGCCAATCTGTGTTGTGATGTCATGAATAGGAGGCTGACTGATCAGTGCTTTTTCCCCTAAGTGCATAATGAGTGCCATTTATGAACAGAGAAGACCATGTTCCATGATACAAAGTGCAAAACGACCTGAGCCGTAACTGCGTCAGGGTAGAGGTGCTCAAACACAGCAAGAACAGGATTACAAATAACCCCACACCATTTATGAAGTGGAGTGATTATGAACTGTCAGAGTCAGAGCTCCACCCTCTTAAAAGTGAAGCAGAAAGGAATATACACACAGCGGGTAAAATAAGCATAGATCACGCCACCATTTTTCTCAATAAATATATTTCTGAAGGTGCTATTGACATGAGATTTTTTACCAGCTGTTGGTACCAGCCCATGCAATCCACACGCAGAAAATCAAACCAATCAAAAATCAAAAGCTGCTAGAACGGTCCAGCCAATCACCTGACTTGAATCCTATTTCAAATCTATAGAAAGAATTACAGATCAGAGTACATAGAAGAGGCCACAGAACCTTCAAGATTTCACGACGTTTGTGTGGAAGAATGGGCCAAGAATCTCACTTGAGCAATGCGTGCAACTAGTTTCTCCATACAGGAGGCGTCTTTAAACCGTCATTACTAGCAAAGGGGTTCTTACGAAGTATTAAATACATCGTGTTCAATTTTTTTCCCCCTTGTGTCATTTCACATTATTACACATAACTTCATTTATGGACATGTACGGTTTGGTTTCTTTGTATGTGTGGATTTCATGGGTTGTTACAAACATCTGGTTGAAAAAATAAAAGTCACGTCAATAGCACCTTTAGAAATATATTCACGGAGAAAAATGACGTGTTCAATGCTTACTTTACCCGCTATATATTAGGCGGTACCTCGGTTTTTAAATCACGGTTCGGGTTTAATTTCGGTACGGTTGGAAATGCAAAACATCAAATTGCTTGTCGTTTTTTTATTAACTTTTTTTCTTTTTATATCAAATTTACTGCTAGCACCTATAAAACCCCTTTAAGAACAAACAGTACATCTGCAGGGGCTTTAATCCGAGTTTACTGTGTTTTTGTGCTCTATTGAAGGTCTAGTTGAAGTCTATGGAAAGAACAAGTAACCAGTACATGAGCTTATTAAAGAGCTTACTTTCTGAAAGACACACTTTCTAAAACAAAGCCTTTATTTTCTAGATGTGAGAGAGAGCGGGAATTTAGGCAGATTATTTAAAGCTGCTTCTACGGGTCATTCGTTCACTCCCTCGATATGCGGAATTGTCAGGATTTTTTTACTATAAAACATTAGCCGCTAGTCACTTCCTGCTTTTGATTCCTTAGCTCTTTCATGCATTCGCAAAACAAATCTTATTTCCGGTACGGAGTGAGTAGCCACAGTGACACTGCGCTAACTCTAGTTTCTCTTTCCATACCGCTGGCATTGTTGTGCATGTTATATACTTTAATAATGATTTTTTTAAAATGCGCTCTAAGTGTGAGGCGGAGACTAAAACTTGCGGTCTGTAACTGAATGCGTTCTATTATAGTTTATAACTATGATCCACAAGTTAAAAGGACTGCATTCACATATTAATGTTTTTTTTTTCTGGGTCTGAGGCTGATGTTGTTAAACATCAATTAAAAACACTATTTGCTAGGAATTTTTCAGGTTATCTTGAAACAGGTGTTTGACACAAGATCTTTGTGGATAAGACCAGATTCCAGGATATTAATGTTCCTGAGATAAAAGTTTCCTCAGTAGAAAGAAGGTTAATCGGGGGAACACACAAATGTCCGTTTGACTTACTTGCTGAGGCGAGGTCCATGTACTGACAGATGGCGTGAAGCAGCAGTCTCTCAAAACTAGTGAGCATAAACATGTTGAAATAAACAAACCATCAAACTCAACACTGAATTATAATTACAAAAAAAAAAAAAATACAAAAAAAAAAAATGATCATTTAAATTGTTCTAGTCCAACGATCTATTACTCACCACCATCACTAGTAAACCAATTTACAGTAAATCGTACCTGCTGCTAAGCTCTGCGACGTATGTAGATTGTGGATGAGCTTCAAAAAACGTCAGCAGATCACTTTCCAGGATCTCCAGAGTCGTCTTTAATGGGACGTGTTACACAGCGTAAATGAGATGAGCACATGCACAGGATATCACTGTTTGTCCAACAACTACAGATTACAGGACGTCTCACCTTGGGAATGTGTTTGCGTTTCAGTGTTGCACGCAGCTTCCGATCAATTCTTTGGAAGCATGCCTGAGCGGTGAAGGAGGGATTCACTAAAGAAAAAATAGGAAAAGAAAAAAATCTGCTGACTACCATAAAAATGGTTGAATGAGAATAATATGAGCAAAACAATTATTCAAATATAAATATTTAAATATATATATATTTTTTTTACTCGAAGGCCCAGCAATGGGTTTCTGGAAATGAAACATGATCTGGTCTAGCGAAAATCTGAGCTAAATCTGCTTTCATTTTATTTGCTAGAGTTACTCTGTCTTGGTGTTTCCTGCTCCAGCTGGGCCAACACTCTCTCCTGCTCCTCTCCTGAGCGGTTCATGAAGTCACTCCAGTACTGAGAGAGATGGGGAAAGTCTATTTTAAAGAACGCTAGCATGTATTTCTACTGAGTCATTGGAGCAGGTTGTTGTACCTTCATATAGTTTCCATTGGTCCACGCTTCGGTGAAAACTGTAGCTGAGGCCGTCTCGCGCGCTTCCGTCTCATCTTTGGAGCACTCATCCCGCTCCAGGAGATTGTCTAGGTAGCGAGCTATTTATGTGTTCGAATAAATGGAAGAAAATGAAAAACTATGGTCATAGCTTTATTAGGGCACAGCACATCTCATAGTTCAATCATTTCAGGGCGAATAATCAGAATGTTATATTTAATGAACTAATTGACTGAGGTATGTAATACTCAGTACTCATCTCAGACATTCATGAGATATTTTAAAAACGATCATTAATTTTAACTTACTATTCTCCTGTCTTCTCAAACTTTTTTTCCCCTTGGCTTTGGGTATAAGGTCAGAATTGCGTATGGCCTGGCTGATGAAGAACTGCTTCCTTTTGGCTGGAGATACCCGTTTGGCAGGAGAGCTAGGCAACGAAGAGCAGCGCTCTTCTATCAGACTAGAGAAAAAAAAAAAACATTCACAGACAAGGTGCAAGATTATTATTTATGCCTACACTGTTTTATTGGCCATTTTATCAAGTAAAGCTACCACATACAGTATATAGACAGACGTTTGTGGACACCTGACAATACGATGTGTTTGTTTTAAACACCACATTACAAATTTAGTCCCCATTTGCTATCATAATAATCTCCACTCTTCTGAGATGATGTTCTACTAGATTTTGGAGTGTGATTGTGGAGATTTGTGCACATGCAGCTGCAGGGGTGTAATTAAAGTCAGGTATGATGTAGCGTTAGGAGGCCTGGGGTGCAGTCAGCGTTCCAATTCATCCCCAAGCAGCCCAGCCCATGTAAACCATGTCTTAATGTAGCTCGGTTTGTGCACAGGGGTAATGTCATGCTGGAACATGTTCGGGTCTCCTAGTTCAATTGAATGGAAAATTTACTGCGATCACATCCAAAGACATCCTCTAAAATTGTGTGCCTCCAACTTGTGTTGACAGTTTGGGACAGAACCACATATGGCTGTATGCTTTTGCCTGTAGTATGTCCACCGTAAATCAACAGCACAAGATGGTTCTCGCAAAAACATTTTTTTTAATATAAAAGCTTTACCAGTAGGTTCATCTACAGTATGTGTTTTATATCGACCATTTCTCCCGACTCAGAAAAGTAGTCAGGCAACAAAATAAACAGGTACAAACTACAAAGTGTAAAAGCTAGTGGTAATTAAGCCTTCGTCTAACAGCACATATAGTTATCACACTTCGTTTAACCAAGATTTCATTCTCTGAACACTGCATGTTGCTTGGGAAATCGGCGTGCACTTCGCAGTTTGTGAATCTGAGCTGAAGTCGTAAAAAAATAAATAAAACGATAAAAAAAAAACTTTGTCCTGTCCCCTGACTCTATTTTTTCACACAGTAACCTACTATTCTGTTCAGTGGCACCAGAGCTACCATGGTATATTTATAGTGCTGGACCAGGGCTCAGAATAGCCCATGATTTAGCATGTAAGAAAACGTGGTTTTCATGAAATCGCTTTAAAAAAAAAAAAAAAAAAAAAAGAAACATCACTTTATAAGGATCATGCCATGTATTTTCTTTTCGTTCCTATACCAAGGACTTTCAAGGCCAATATTGTTTAGCGATACTAATAACTATATGAAAACCTTTATGTGAGATTTTATAGTCAAACATTATGGAAAATACATAATTATTTGTGTGTGTGTGTGTGTGTGTGTGCAGCATCAGTCAAAAGTTTGGACACACCTTCTCCTTCAGTTTTTTCTTTTTTGTATTATTTTCAACATTGTACATTAATAGTGAAGTCATCTCAATATACAATATTCTATACTATACAAGAGCACGTATCCAATTATGTAGAAAACAGAATCGTGCTAAACATCCCAGAATATCTTTCATATTTTTGAATCTTTATTCTCTCAATCAGCCTTATGAGGCAGTCAAAGGTTTTCCAACATTATTGAGGAGTTCGTAGAGGTGTTGAGTGTTTGTTGGTTGCTTTTCATTCTCGTCAGTCCAACTCATTCCAAACCATCATAACTGGATTTCGATCAGGTGACTGTGGAGGATGCAGCACTCCATCACTCTTAGATATAGAATATATAAAGCTAAATGTAGCTACTTTGAAAAATCTATTGTGTAAAACATATTCATGTGGTGTCATGGATGAAGGTGAAAATTGTATAATCCTCATGTTTAAATAGGATAGTTTAATGAAGTGCTATTGTGTAAACTGTTTGCTAACTTTGGGACAGTCGCACTGGATCTGTTCTGTCGTGACTCGCGAGCATCAGGTTGCGCAATCGGCTCGAGCACTAAATCTAAAAGCAGCAAACAGCAGCAAACTATTCAAATATGTTTAGTCAAATTTTGTGGTTTTCAGCGAATGATTATGCATTTGTACACCAAAGCGCATATTTTATTTATATATATATATATATATATATATATATATATATATATATATATATATATTTATTTATTTATTTATTTATTTATTTAATTTTTTTGTTTGTTTGTTTGTTTGTTTGTTTGAACAAATTTCATATTCAAATGCTGTTGGTTGTTTAAAAAAAATAATAATAAAAATATCAAGAGTGAATTTGATTAAAGGAGTAATCCCCCAAGCACCACTCAACAAGCAGCCACTCTAAGCTTTAAAATGTCTAAATTAAAGATAAAGATAAAGTTAGTGAGTTAAGTAGACTTTTATGCATAAATACCATGAATGAGGGTTTTATATAGTTATAATAAGCAAATCAGCTAATTTAAAATAAATTTTTCTAATTTGATTAATTTGGGGGAGGGGAATAAACAAACAAAAATACGTCTGATTAATCGGTGATCAAAATAATCAATAGTTGCAGCCAAATATATATATATATATATAGATAGATAGATAGATAGATAGATGAGGCATTGCATGACTTATTTGTTAAAGAAGCAGTCAACAAAATTTTACTACTGTATCGATTGTCTCGATACATTAGTATCGATATGAAGATTCAGTATCGATATTTATCGACTCGCCCTTCCCTACTGTACAACACTACAGTGATAAACAAGACGAGGAAACGCCTTGACCTGTTTACTAATGTAGACTAGGGCAACTCTACAGGACAATTAGTGCAACTCTAAACATTTTTACAGATCACTATTTTTGTTGTTATTATTTATTTTCTATATCAATAAATTCTGTTATGATGTGTTTCATGATCATTCTGATGATTCCGTCACAAAGACATTTCTGAAAGACTAGCTCACCTGCTAGCTGCTTTCTGTAATTTATGGCCATTTTCACAGCATACAAACACATACAGCAGTAAACATGCCTAAATTGTAAAATAAATATATTTAATAGATTTCTTTCCTATTTATACATAATTCAACTGAAGCTACACAGATAAAAATAATATACATGAAAACGCCGTAACCCAGGCTCAATGCTAACCCAGAACTAGCCACCTTGTTGTCAATATGAAGATTCAGATATAATAATAATAATAATAATAAATAATAATAATAATAAAACCAGTTACTCACATTATATCGTGTTCTTCATTGCTGGCGTTCCTGTTCAGTACAACCATTTCGAGAAATGCAGTTATTTGTAGTTAAACTTCAGTGAAGTAGACTGAAGCCGCCTCGGTGCCTTTCTAGCTTATGAAAAGCAACAAAACCGGGTTGCCAGCTCATAAATAAGGCAGCAAATCACAGACAGCTACACTTGCACCTTACTGTACACTTTATTATATAACTAATTTTATTAAAATAATAATAATAACAATCACATTTTTTGTTATTATTATTATTATTAGTAGTAGTAGTAGTAATTATTATTATTATTATTATTATTATTATTATTATTATTATTATTATTATTATTATACTAAACTATACTATATAGTTATAGTATATATAGTTATATAACTATACTATACTATACTATACTATACTATACTATACTATACTATACCCAGGAATTAGGGTTGCACAAACCAGTGCACTCTTAGTCCCAAACCCGGATAAACGGGGAGGGTTGCATTAGGAAGGGCATCCATTGTAAAACGTGTCGAATCAAATATGCGGATCACGAACCAGAATTTCATACCGGATCGGTCAAGGCCCGACAACCGCCCCAGGTATTGTTAGCCAACAGGGTACCGGTGGAAATTGGGCTACAGAGGAATGTGGAATTGTATGAGGAAGTCAGGTGTGTCAGAGAAGTATGTGAGGGTATGTATGAGGACAGTGTGACAGCAGTGAAGTGTGCAGTAGGAACGACAGACTGGTTCAAGGTGGATGTTGGACTGCATCAAGAATCGGCTCTGAGCCCTTTCCTGTTTGCAGTGGTGATGAACAGTTTGACGGTCGAGGTCAGACAGGAGTCTTCCTGGACTATGATGTTTGCGGAAGATATTGTGATTTGTGGTGAGAGTAGGGAGCAGGTTGAGAAGAGGTGGAGGTACACAATGGAGGGAAGGGGAATGAAAGTGAGTGTACATGTGTGTGAATGAGAGGGAGGGCAGTGAAATGGTGGTGAAGGTGGAGGAATTCAGGTACCTGGGGTCAACAGTGCAAAGTAATGAGAGTGTGTTAGAGAAGTGAAGAAAGGAGTGCAGGCATGGTGGAGTGTGTGGACAAGAGTGGCAGGAGTGATTTGTGATAGTAGGGTATCTGCAAGAGTGAAAGAGAAAGTTTATAAGACTGTGGCAAGAACTGCGATGTTGTATAGTTTAGAGACAGTGGCAGTGAGTAAAAGACAGGAGATGGAGCTGGAGGTAGCAGAGCTGAAGATGTTTAGATTTTAGAGGGACAGTGCATGTAGGATGTTTTGGAGACAAAGTGAAGGAGGCGCGATTGAGATGGTTTGGACATGTGCAGAGGAGGGACATGGGGTTTATCGGTAGGAGAATGCTGAGGATGGAGCCACCAGGAGGGAGGAAGGCCAAAGAGGATGTTTATGGATGTGGTGAGGGAAGACATGCAGGTAGTTTGGGTGAAAGAGGCAGATGTAGAGGACAGGGGGTATGGAGACGTTACTCAGGTTACTCATAAGCTAACTAAAATTATTCAAGAACGTTTGTAATTTTCTTCTTTTCCAACAATTGTCTTATTTTCCAACAGGACAGTGACCCCAAACACACCTCTAGGTTATGTAAAAGCTATCTGTTCAAGAAGAAGTGTGATGGAGAGCTGCATCAGATGACCTGGCCTCCACAATCACCCGATCTACATCCAGTTGATCTAGTTTGGGATAAGTTTGAACAGAGAGTGGAAAAATGAAAAGCAGCCAACAAGCACTCAACACCACTTGGAACTCCTCAAGATTGTTATAAAACTGTTCAAGTTGACTACCTCATGAGGCTGACTGTGTTATATAAGTGTGTTGCAGGATCATTCAGGAGAGTCTGTCATGAAAACATTTCTTTTTATTATCAAGGAAAATTTGTGGTTTTCAAATTTTTTACTTGTTCAACATTTTATTTTCAAACTGTTACTTCAAGAATTTGTAGGTTTTCTTTCTCCTAAACCTGAGTTAGTGTTACAAAGACTTTGGAACGTCCTGGTTTTGTCAGCATGGGCTTCCTCCAGGTTCTTTTTTTGTTTTCCTTCAAACCCATGGAAACCTACCGTTAGGTAGACTGGTTACACTTAAATGTGTATATGAGGGTATGTATGTGTCTGCATGGTGCCGCAACAAGCTGCTAGTGGTCTCCCACTTCCTTTATTTTGTGCAATACATTGTTTTGTTTTGGCTTAGCACTTGATACTCCCAAAAGCGATATAGGTTTATCACTGTATGCAATGTATTTCGATTGTATGATCATTTTTAAAAATCCTCATAGAATGTTTTATGGTTTTATTGAAAATAATAGGAATTCGTTCTAGTGGAAATTGTAATGGTGGGTCTTTTCTGGGAATTTGTTGCCTTCTATTGGTGGCATGTTATGTCTAGTGGATACTATGAAGGACCAAGAGAACAACTTGTAGATCACAAGATGGTATCTACTGAACACAAAATAGGATCATTAGGACATAACTGAACATGTAGATTCCAAGACGTTTTGGTTATTCCAAGACGTTATTTGGTAATGGCTTTAATGATTAATGGAATTAATCAGAAGTGGAAACATTTTCTGTTATGGTTTCTCTGTTTTAGTTTTGCAGCAGGGCACTCAGTGTATTCCAACCTCTTTCCCAATTTTTTTTAGCAGCCTTTATAGGGATAAAGCATTCACTTAATATATATGACTGGATAAACGTTTCCTTTTTTACCAGCACCTCAGTAATACTGGGAAACACTGCTCTGCCTGTTGCACTCCAATGACACATGCCACAGTGTCCATGCTGTGCTCAGAATAGTCCACAACTCTAATAATATCTACTCAGTGGTGCTCTTATGGCTGGTCTTTTTTTTAACTACACTTTATTAGGTAACCTGGTCTTGTCCCTACACTCATTGGCTCCTCATGGAAACCTTGTAACTTCATCCATTCATTCATCCTCTCCCGCTTATCCGTAATTCGGGTCGCGGGGGCAGCAGTCCAAGCAGATCCCCTAAACACTTCTCCGTGTCCAGGGATCAGGCTGTCAAGGCCCCCGCCTTCGACTGCTGCCCGATCCTCTCAGCACCGGTCCCTCACGGTCCCTCCTGCAGGTGGTGAGCCCACGGGAAGACCTTGTAACTTTGAATGTAAAATCCAAAAGATGCTATGGACAAATTGTCAGCCCTTCTATTAAGAAAAAGGAACAACCACCGATACTCCACTCATCGTTTCATCTCAGTGACCTAGTTTTTATCACCCAAATCATATGCTAAGTTATGGTCCAGTCACTAATGGCATTTTCTAGCCCTATATGAATTTGTCAAATCTGATAGAAAAAGCTTTCACATTCAGGTACAGGCTTGTCTAATACATAATCAAGTCATTATTTGGGTTTTTGGAGAAACAAAAGAGTTTTTCAAGTGTCCATCATATCCCATTCAGCTCCATGAGAAAGAACATAGTACATTGTATTCCAAAGAACTGAAAGGCTTAATTTTGAAAATTAGAAAATTCATAATATCATCTGCAAAAAATATTTTCTCTACAGAATAATCACCTTTCAGATTTTTAGACAAAAAACAGTGCTGATTAGTTCAAAATGGAAAATGTTCAGAGAAGCCATTGCAATTAAACACAGTGCACATTTTCCTTTTGTCTCTGAAGTACCAAGTACAGTGCTGGAGTGCTTTTAGGGGAAACATTAAATTGTCTTGAAATACTGGCTCACAGAGAAAGAAAAAAACAACAAAAAACCTTGTAGCAGGGTCACATTGACCACATCAATGGCAGGGAAAATTGCTGAGTGATTACACTTGGATTCGAAGTGATTGCAACATAACTGCTGTTGTCAGAGTGCCTCAACCTTCACTGCATTCGCCAACGCTTCCTAGAACACTTAAAAGAAGACACACACACAATCACTCTGAAATAAACAGGATTTTTTTTTCTCCCCAGGTCTTCTTCTCAGTTGTGCTCCAGGAGAAGCCCTGCAACATATGCCATGTCCAGACTGTCGCTGTTTAGCATCTCATTTATTTTCCATCATAGCTTCTGTTTGAACCTAAATAGAGTGGAGAATATAACAAACACAATTTCTACAAACCACAATATCAGCATATCTTATCATTGTGAGATTATGCCTAAAAATTAATAAAAGCAGAGTCGGCAAAAGTACACATATCCTTCACTTAAATAAAAGTACTGATACTTATGTTTTAAAAGACACTGGTAAAAGATGAAGTGCTGACTACACTTTTTCACTCAAGTTAAACATATCAAATCTTGTTGTCTAATGAATGTATCCTGGCTGCACATCCACTATATAGAACACAAGCAG
This sequence comes from Silurus glanis, assembly GCA_014706435.1. NCBI lineage: Eukaryota > Metazoa > Chordata > Actinopteri > Siluriformes > Siluridae > Silurus > Silurus glanis. Next base: position 1,311,075 of record JAAIIK010000122.1, read on the forward strand.
GGAAAAGATGATGATGATGATCAGGTGATCAGGAAAGTCTCTGTTCTCAGTCATGTTTACATCTCTGACTCCCTCTGTCTCATCCACGTTACCCCCATACTTCCTGTTGCCTTCTGTCTTGCTCGTTGTTTTTCTTCGTAAACTAGTCTACGTCTGTGGTGTGTGAGAGCCAGGAAATGGTACGCCAACGGTCGGTCGAAGAAGCAGCGCAGGTTGATGGGCTGAAAACGGCGCGCAATGAAAAGAAAAAAAATATTGATCACGTCAAGAAATAGATTAAAACTATAGTAACGAGTCTGTTTTGAAAATGTAAGAAGTAGAAAGTACAGATATTTGTGTAAAAATGTAATGAGTGTAAGTAAAAAGGTGTCTAAAAAAAAGTACTGATACCAGAAAAATCTATTTAAGTACAGAAACAAAGTATTTGTACTTTATTACTTCCCATCTCTGAATAAAAGGTGTGAAAAAAATTGTACATTAATAATGGTAAAAATTATATTTTTCTATTTCTAACAGATGAAGGCAGTATAAAACACCATTTCTGGAGATATAGAGAGTATTTATCCATCGTTAATTCAAGTGTTGTTACATAATGCTACAAAAAGATTTGAATACCTTACCTTCCCCCCAAAATATATTAGAAAAGTGTTTTATAACACCCTTGATATTATAGCATATTTTGCAGTCCGATTTCTTTTTTTTTTTTTTTTTTAAGCATGACACCCTTTTTTAAGAGAGATAAGGGAGATGAAACTCAAAACATTACACTAATACTCAGCATATACATTTATTAATGTTTTTGTAAATATAGAGGAATAAATAATAAGTGCAATACTGTGGCGTTAAACTGAGTTTGCATTTGTAAAAAAAAAAAAAAATGACACAAGTACTGAAATGTGCAGCTGGATTTAAATAACATGCATGCAAAAACTCAGAAACGTGCACGTGCCCAAGCCGATCATGAGCTTGGGAGGTCAAAATATCATTTTTTTTAACATGTACTGCACATTTCAGTGAACATCGCTTCACCTACGCAATATACAATTTGCACCATTCGAAAAGATATTTTTGAGTTATCGATACATTCCGATCATACAGTGTTCATCAGTTTCAGCAACTTAGTTTGAATTTACTTTTTTTTTTGCCGGCGTGCATCAGATATGTGCGAATTTGCCTAAAACCTTTTAAAAACCTGATGGTTTTTAAGGCATAGTCAGTCACACACTTACGTATAATTATAAAGCAAACAAACAAACAAGCAAAAAATACAATTCTAAAATCCTAAAATCAATAACAAACTTCAAGTCAAAACAAACCGACTTGCACATGACATACGACGTAAAGTGCATTTCGAATCAAACAGCAGTTTTCAGACTATTTACAAGAGTGGTCCTGAGAGTACTTCAATACATTGTAGGTAGATTGAAATAAATACAGATTAAATGAAATTTTTGAATCGAGCAGAACAAGATCGGAGACAGAATGCGTGTTCATGTTTTGACTACAAAAAGCTTGACCAGGTCTTTGCTCTGAGATTTCTCTTCTTCTCAGCACTTTAATCCATTAGCTGGGAAATCCACCAGAGGCTGCATTTGCAGTTGCTGAGGTTGCTTTGTTTCATTCCACTTGCTCTCCTTGGTCTTTGACCCAGCAGCTCCTGGCTGACTGGATCTGGATGATGAGAACAGACCTAGTGACTGAGCAGCATTAACTCGAGATCTTTTAGGCTCAAAAGAAGTGGCTTGCGATGGATATATAGTGTGGCTGGATTGCTGAGTTGTGTGCCATTGAGATCCATCTGATCCACTGTTTATGGACACCTCTCTTAGTTGGCCATCGTCATCCATCTGCTCCTTGGCAAAGTTGACAAACACCTGTGAAAAAGCAAAGATCTCGTTTTCAATTTTTATTTTGAAACGATCACATGCGCCAATGCAATCAGCTGCTACGGAGTTCTGACCTGGTCTAGTGTTGTCTGAGAGACGGAATATTCCGCTATTCCCAACTCCTCGCTGTTGTTTGACAGAATGTCGAAGACATGAGCGAGAGAGCAGGCGTGAGTTGGGAGCTGATACTGCAGAACGTTGTGGTGTCTCTCCTTTAGCTCAATTCCAGGAAAGCAGCTCTGGATGTAGGCATCCACGGGGCAGGGTTCCGGAGATGATGCGGACAAGCGGAGACTAATTGTATAACCGTCGCCAAATCTATGGAAGAAAACTCACAGCTGCTACTCACGATATGCATTGAGATGATGCTATATTCATTCACAAGACTGAACCAGGGACCATAGGAGCTGGATGCAGTATTGGTCCCTGCTGCACCACCATGACAGTTATTGTATTATTTGTCATGTTCATGGCTCAGACAGTGTATGACATTACGCTGACGTTACATGAAAAAAGCATGTACTATATTAGTATTAAGTATATTTAAACACACTATTCTGGACTAAACTACACTATATTATTTTTCCATCTCCTTCTTTGCTTTGCTTTCTTTTTTGCTCTCCCTCTCCTAAAAATGATTTTAGTAGTCCAAAAAACTGCAGAAATCTTCACCACCGTTTCGTATCCACTTTAATGGGAACACCTCGACACTTGCTCATTCAAGCAACTGTCCAATCAGCCATTCGTGAGGCTGCAGTGCACAGATCAAGTGCCTCAGGTAATCAAAATGAATGTCAAATTTTGATGACTTAAAGAATCACCTTAACTGAAATAGTTTGGCTTTGTGCTGCGATGCTTTTTTTGGTCCCAGCGCTTCTTACCATGATTTAGAAAAGTGGCTGCTCGAGTTCAGCCTTCCTGCCAGCTCAAACCCCTCTGCTCTGACCTCTCACATCAGAAACACATCTCCATGAACGTTGCTATGGTTCACAATGTTTGTTTGTTTTGCACCATACTGTGTTAACTCGTTTGTGTGGTCAAATATCGGGAGATCGGCTGTTTCTGATATACTCAATCCTCAACAACCATGATAGGGTCAGTGGCACTTTGCCCCCGCATGTGTGTAAATATGTTCCAAATAAAGTGACCAGTGCGTGTATTCTGCTAAAAAAGTATTTATTTCAACACCTGACACTAACTCAACCAGGTCTTTTCCATGTGTCTTCAGTATGGAAAAGTACAGAAACATTCTTAATTTAAGTTTGAGGTACAAGATCACAGCATTTATTTAATATAAGTACACTCTTCAATTGTTTTTTTTTGGTACCTGTTCTTGAGGTGCTGCACTGAACCCAGACACTGGAACCTCCCATTGACCATGATGGCCATGCGAGTGCAGAGAGCTTCACATTCCTCCATGCTGCACAAAACAGCTGCAATTAATACAACCATCTCTACAGGAGCTTCTACAGTTTATTTGAACTGACAAAACATATTTATCATGTGATCTACACACAGACATATATTTTCAAATTGATACAATTTTCCCTGAATATTTAAATGTTGTCTGTCCATTAAAGAAATAAACCCACCACCAAACCCCCAAATTTGAGTTCAACAAACTGCTGTAGCATCACTGCGTTCAGATTGAACCGAGTGGAGAACTGGGTCTTATAAGATGAGAAAAGTGCGGGATGGTTTAAGATAAACCCTTCACTTTGACACTGTCATCACTACCTGGTTTGTGAAAAGATAATGGCTGTCCATAACAATGTTATAGAAAAGAAATAGGCCTAAAGTGTAGTGCTGTACATCCTGTACCTGTGGGATGTGAGAACGACAGCTCGACCTTCTCTGATGACGCTGAGGATACAGTTCCACAAGAAGCGCTTAGCCTTTGGATCCATTCCTGTTGTGGGCTCATCCTGAGAAGTTTCACAGAGAACTCTTCAGGTATTAGACAAAACACTAGATACACTTGTTATACAGAGTTAAACATTTATTACTATTCTGCCTGAAATGAACAGATTGAATAAAATCGTAGACAGAGTTTTATTGTATATTATGTAATGTCGTTTAATTGTTAGGATAAATGCTGACCAGAAAAACGACTGGCGGTGCGCCGATAAAAGAAATGGCGGTTGAGAGTTTGCGTTTATTGCCTCCGCTGTATCCTCCTGCTTCTTGCTCAGCGTACTGTGTCAATCCCAGTTTTTTCACTCCCCACCGTGAGACCTTTTGGCCAGAGATCAATTATTAACGTTGGCTAAAACATCAAAAGGCCGGAGACCTTTTTTATTCATTTGAAAGACCTAAAAAGTATTTACAGCGTTCTGTCGACCGAAATGTATTTCAATGTATTTCGTTTGACCAGCCATAATGAGATCTACAGTACCTTTGCGACATATAGCTCAGGGACTCCTCTCAGTCGAGCGTAGAACTCGAGGTGCTCTCTTCCAGTCAAAAGGTCATTGATGGCATCAAACTGAGGACAGTAACCCATAAGCTGGTGCACTCTGTCCATGTCGTTCAGCACGCTGAGGGTTCAGTTAAACAGAGTTTCAATCAGTTGTACAGTCATTACATGCAGTTATATTGAGCAGCAATGGGAAATGGAGACCGACCTGTAATTATTGAGAAAAGCATCTCCATAGGTAATGGTGGTGTCTCCTGTTAGCATGCGAAATGTGGAAGTCTTCCCAGCCCCATTAACCCCGAGAAGCCCGAAGCACTGTAATAAGTAAGAATACATAGACTTCATATTTTCATTATTGTAATTAGTGGCCAAAACTGAAGACTATTAATTACGAGTGTAACTTAGTAATAGAAAGTATAACTGTTTATTTAAGGTATTAAATGTGCTTGTCGTCTAGACACGTTCACGTCATCATTCACGACCGCAACAACACAGTGGAACTTGTTTTTATAGTTCTGCTTATTTTCTATTAAATAACCACATTTTTATTATTTTCTTTTGCAAATTATTGTGTTTCACTTGCCATTAACTGTCTACATATGCTTGTAAATAAGAAGTCTATTTTAGCACAGTGGGTGGGGAAAAAAACTGTTTTGTTAGTCAATGTTGATACAAGTTATTTCAGTAATTAGCTTCAATTAGTATTAGTCATACAATCAGACAGAAATGATGTCTGATTGAAATTATGTGTGTGATATGCACAATATCTTTGCACCTCTCCCCGAGGAATGCTAAGACAAAGCTGGTTCACTGCTGGCCTCTTGCCTGCCTTAAAGACCTATAGAGATTTAAGAACAGAATAATTCGTTTATTATGGAGAAAAGAACATTTTTGAGGTTCACTGCTGACTTTTGCTGATTTTGCATGCATTTTGGATCTTACAAACCTTGCTCAGGTCTTTAACAGTGAGAATATCCTCCCGAGTGTTGTTGCTTTTCACACGTTTCCTTTCGTTTGCCACATCCTCATCCTCTGGGCCCAATGGGGGCAGGACAGGATCAGACCACAACCTTGGAGAAAATGTATTTTTAAAATTACACTGACATAACCATTAATCCAACACAATCTCACAACATTTCGTGATATAGTCACGAAATGTAATCTGTTTATTCGTGTTCATAGACACGAATTTCCCTCTCTTTTTTTTTTTTTTTCGTGTCACTCAGCACGACTGCCTCCGTCTGGCTCGGTCTCCATAGCTACGGAGGAAGAGGCTCACGTTGTTCTGTCATGATGGCAGAAAAGCCAAAGGTAATCTTTTTTTATTATCCATTTTTATCAGAGAATAAGGCAGAAAATATACAGTTAGGGTAAGGTTTAGGGTTCTACTGTAATAAATGTGTGTGTCTCTAATTAACGCAGTCTCCTTAATTAACCTGGAGAAGATATTTACTGTATTTTGACTGGAAGGAACCACTGACGATGGTTTATAATAGCGAGTAGCTTACTGAATATAAAGCAGTAAAAACAAGGATAAAATCTCCATCTTAAATGTTGAGTGCTGAAGATTAAAAAATAAATAAATAACAACAGAGAAAAGGAAAAAATACAGCGTCTGTGGTATCCAGTGGCAGAAAGAAAACTTTGGCAGAGGTTTGAAAAATAGTTCCTATTCAAATACATTACATAGAAAGTCGTCCTCAGTGACACAAATAAGAGGGAAATTCGTGTCTATGAACACGAATCAATAGATTAACTTTTATGACTATATCACAAAATGCTGTGAGACTGGGCTGATTAATCATAGCAGTATTTCAACAGCAACAGAAATAATAATAATAATAAAAAATCTGTGTACCTAAAGCGTATGAAGAACTTATACTGAAGTAGTACAGTGAAAATGAAAAAGACAACACCCTCGACTGCCATTGCAAATAAGTTCTTCCCTACAAAATCCCATGCCAGTGGCTCCAGTGTCTGTTTGTTTCCTGTGAACAAAAAAACTAACTATTGTTGACATTCATATTGCCTCTTGTCAAGGCCACTTGTATGGCTGTATAAAGAAAACCATTTCATTTAGTTTCAGTCTTGTTTCTGTAATAGGAAATTTACCAAGCCTCTTGAAAGCATCTGAAATTGCCTGGTTTTTAGCCATGTCAATAAGACCTCGCCCAAGACAGAAGTGCGGAAAGATCAGAAAGACCTTCTTCAGGATCCTATTGACCTCATTTAAATGCTGCGGAGAGAACAAGGCGATCAAAAATGTGGACGATAGAATTTTACAACTTAATCAATTACAACCCCATCAATTACATTTGCCCTTGTACACATATGGAACAGAAAGGCAACTTAAACATGACTTTTAATACTTCATCAACAAAGAGCTCGAGGACGAAGGTGGCGATGCTGCCGTTGATGCCGATGAAAAGGTTGATGGAGGTGAGCACCACATAGGCTGTGCTGGGCACAGAGAACACAAACGAGGCAGGGTACATCAGTGGAGTTATGGACCAACTACAGTAAGGCAGAAATGCACAAATATTAGTATCATTATAATTATAATATTTATTTGTTATTAGTGAAATCAATAGTACTTTTAATATGCTTATAGTTATATAGTTACTGAAACTTACAGAAAAGTTACAGTTTTAAATGCTAACACTGAAAATCCCATCCATAAATGCTAAATAAAACATTTATGTGACTTGCCAGCTCTTATACTAATTATAACAGAAGAATCACATTACTAAAAAACGTGCTGTTTAAACTATTATCTGAGCCGTGCTGTTATAGAAAATTCAATAATGCTGCAGTAATAAACTATCATTTGTACATTTTGCATTCTATAGGATGACGGTCTCTTGATGTTAATATCGGATAGAGACAATGTCCCAGTGCCTATCACACTAAATCTACTGCTTACTATATAAGTCTCTCAAAATCCACAAGAACTTTCATACGATCAAACCATATCGTTTCATTACCCGTAGAGCAAGAGAAGCAGCACTAGCGCAGGAAGGTTTTTTTCAGAGACATAAGACTGCTGTTGGAAGCTTATAAAGATGAGGACCACCATGGTAGCGGGAACCGTGTAGTTCAACTGCCCGAAGAGAAAACATGAGACGAAAGATGCATTTGACAGACTCAATTAAATTGTATTAGCCACTGTATTATAATTTTGACTGAAACTAACCATGTCCCAAATAAAGTTCGCAGTCCAATACAGAATGGGTTTCACCCCACTAACAAACTGAAGGTGCTTAGACTTGCTGACTCTCTCCTCGATCAGAAACAATACAAAACTTGCTGGGACAAAGGACATGGCAAAAATCACACATATGGACACCAGGACGTCCACAGAGGTGGTCATTCTTGATAAAGAAAAAGACATACAGCACGGTTATTGTTAATCAAGCGAAGACGTAACGAATTGACAGAAAAGAGTCTATGAGAGAACCCTGACACATGTACGTACAAGGCCATCTCTGTGAGCTGCTCCTTAGTGAGGTTAAGCGGATGATTATAGGCTGTTATTCCATACTTCCCTCTTTCTGGTCCTGGAGGAAGACTGGCACGGAGCAGTCCGTTGTTCATGATGTTCACAAATGACACCATGGCATGCCAACCTTTATTATTAAACCACACCTAGGAAACAGAACCACAGAACTAAGAACACAGAACAGAACTAAATGTAACTTGGAATTGTGGGAAAATTGTGGGACTGTCTCTCTTACCTTAACATTGTTTTGACTACTAAGCCCAGTAAGAAGGCCTGGTAACCTGTCCAAAAGTTGATCCAGTGAGCTGTTCTGTAAAAAGCAACAAAATTAATACAAGAATAAGAAAATGCTGGCATATAAAGGTAATACAGTGCAACCTCGATACTCACGGGGGCTACGTTCTATGAGCCCTCGCGAGTAACAAAAAACTCTCTCCTGACTCTCTCCTTTTGATGGTTCCTTTTTCAAGGGGAATTGTACAGTAAACTCAACAAAAATTGTGAATTACTTGTCAAATGTTTTCTTTACTACTTTAAATGAATAATACAATAATAAAATCGTTTTTCGAACATTTTTATGTCATTTATTAGTACAAACTCGAGTTACAAATGAAAAGTCACGAACTATCGAGGTCGCGAGTACCGAGGTTCCACTGTTCTTGCTTTGAGTTCCTGCTAATGCCCTGCACACTACCTCTTAATTATATGCCTGGGTGAAAGACTAAAGAAATAATTAACTGTATGGTTAGAGTGCATGCCTGTGGTATTTTGTAGCGTGTTCTGATAGCCACTACAGACTCTTCTAGCTGAGTGATGTCTGTCTGACCGGGTAAGGTTTCAGTTCCCAGAGAGAATCCTCCATACCTGTAGACACATTTCATTTACTTTGATTATTATTTACTTGAAGCATGAAGTATTAAGTGTATTACGTGAATTATCTAACTCACCTAAACTCATTCACCCACTTTTTAGTCTTCATGCTAGATAATAAAACAATAAAAAAAAAAATAGACGTACAAGTCTGTGAAAAACTTACAATGAAAAATGGAATCAAAATTTGGGTCTAAATGGAGACCTTTTTTTTAGAATCTGTGGATAAGTCTTGATAAGGTAGTCAGAAATATTACGGCCGGTCAGATTCTGCAGTAGATCACCTGTCAGCCTTTTTATCTGTAGCCAACATGTGAAGGAACATTGTTTAAAAAAAAACAAAAAAAACACATGATTTTATAATTTAAATTAATTTTGCTCCAAACTAAGATGTATGTAAAGACTGATAAAAGTGCAATAACCTGGGGAGGAGGCAATCCTCCTGCTCCTGCTGGGCATTCAGGTAGCATTCTGCGAACATCCTCTGTGCTGCATTCGCACCCAGGAGAAGTCTGCTCATCTGTCCAGTTGGCTTGGTTATAAAGCTGCCATGTTTTGTAGGAAATCTGTGGTCGCAAAAACACTGTCCCTGCCTCACTGACATCACACTGGTTCTCCCTGTGGATTCAGGATCACACCATGTTTCTCAAAATGTATCATACCATCAGATAATGTCCTAATATATGTTCATGCAAAGTAGGAAGTATCCTACATCTGTGACTCCATGCACTTGGTCCCAAATCCAGGCGGATCCAGAAGCGCATGAAGGAGATTTTGGATTTCAGGGTTCTCTGGGACATCGTTGCTATAAGAGAAAGAAGTGTGAGAAAGACCTGGTGCATATCAGTAAAAAAAACAGTCTAACCTACCTATGGCATTGTGGGTACCTGAAGAAAGTGTACTGTTCGCCGTACATCCATGGCTGCAGCTCGAGAGGGGGATACTTTCCAAAGGGTGGGACAATGAGGCTGAACAGCAGAGCCACCAGCACAAACACAGCAGGCAGCACAACCTGAGAAGAGTTTAATAACAAACATTTTTTGTTTTCAACAGACTTATTTTGTTCCTTAAACTTATCTAAAAGAGCAATGCCAGCAAGCTTTCTTTCTTTCCTTTTGCCATTCCCTCATGTTTAAATCCCACCTGTGTCATAATCAATTTCTACAGTAAAACAGGATTTATAACATTTTCACTGGTTTCTCTTGTTTTTGTTTTTTTTTGCCAGTTTAGTCAATGACTGATTCTGAAAGTGTGGCGATAAAATAATCCTTATTACAGATCTCATGATGTAACTGTAAGCCAACCTCCTAATTTTTAGAGAAGATTTGAGTTTGTGTAACTGCAGTACCCGACAACTCTGTACCTGTGCTATGAAACCTCGGCGGCTGCGGAGGGCATACTTTAATCTCTTGGTAAAGAGTGCGCGGAGCTGCTGCCGGGTCAGACCCCAGCCTGTGAGGGTCATCCCACGCTGAACATTAGTACTCAGGGGGTCCGTTTCATTCGCTTCTGTGTGACAGAGAGGTGCTTTATGGTTAACAGCAACTCATTACCGCATTACAAGCTTGTGCAAACAAATTGCAGACATATGACGTGCAGTATCTTAAAAGTATCTGCTTTGTACCTGTCGTATAAAGTTGTCTTTCTGTCAGCATTGAGAAAAGAGGTGAAATGAAAAACAGCTTTCAGTCACTGCACACAGCTCTAACAAGTTGCCTACAACACTGGTTTCTGCGCAAGAAACAAACTTCCCTTACGATACAATGGTGAATATCTGCAAATAGGAAGTGCTTCAGTTTACCTGTGTCCCAGTCCTCAGGCTTTTCTCCCACTCCTTCTTCTGGGTCAGCGTCTACTCCTGTATCTTCGGCCACCTTCAAAAAGATCTGAATGTGCACATGGAGGTGAATGCTATTACTTTTACTAATCTCTGTATAACACACTAATAAATCTGCCTCCATATTCCACAGGACCAACATCATGCAAGTAAATACATAAAGACTGCTGAAACAGTATCTGATAATAGAGAAACAATCCACTGGGTTACAAGATAAAAACTAATGCAGTACATAACTTCTTTCCTTTACAATCTCATAATAAATTCTCTTAGATAACATTGTTCCTGCTTTGTATTAAACTCCTCACCTCCTCTAGGGTGGTATCTGAGAGTCCATAACTGACAATGCCAAACTCGCTCTGATGATTCTCCAGCTCAGCCAAGAAAATGGCGAGAGTGCCATCCTCCGAGGCAGCATGAGGAAAGTTGATTACTGCCTCTCTGCCCACATCTTTTACTAGTCGAACCCCAGCAATGTGATGTTGGGCAAGAGCCAAAAGGCCACTCACATCTGGAGTATAAAAACACAGAAACAGTAAACACAGACACAGCATTTTTTCCCCTATTAAGAAAAATATATTTGATGTTTTTATAAAAAAATATATATATATATATATATATATATGCTATTCATGTTGTCATGCAACAGTCACATCTTAATGCAGAGCTCAAACAGCGTTAGTGCGAATGCCCCCTTTTTTCATCCTGAGTCAAATTGCATAACACTCACTGAATAGCTTACTAATAGATACTTTGTCCTTTAGCCATGAACTTGCTTTTTCTGTAGACTAAAAGTCTCTCTGAACGTTGTGTTTACTAGTTTCTGGGGCAAACATTAGAAAGTCCTGGTCCGAGCAGAATGCTAAACAGAAAACACTCTACCCACCTGATCCACAGATCTCATTTCCAAGTCCAGTGTCATCACTCATGGAGGAATGACTCTCCTAAAACACACAAAACCAACACCGTGTGGCTCAACAATCAAAACTACGTCACAGAGTTCGGATTTTCTGAGCTGAAATCTGCAAACCTTCATCAGCGTTGATGCTGAGAGATTGGCGACACTTGTACTGCTCGGTGTGAGACAATGGATCTCTTTCTTCACTATGGTGAGGTAATATCCTGTACCCAGACGAGCTTTTAGGAAAAGTGGTGAGCCGCAGCAACACAACTTCCCCTGAGAGATGATGGCGATGCGATCGCCCAGGAGATCGGCCTCATCCATGTAATGTGTAGACAGAATAATGGTACGATCTAAAAAATAACAACAAAGTTAATAGCATTGGAAACTAGCAATTAGATTTTGTATTCGCTTATCGATCCATTCCTCGATATACTGTGACTCAAAAGGGAATGAAACAGAACTCAAGCAGAACAACCTTTCCGGTATTTGAGCAGTAGGTCCCAAATCCCACGTCGTGAATAGGGGTCCACTCCGGCAGTGGGCTCGTCCAGGACAACTACCTTAGAACCGCCTATAAAGGCTATAGCTACTGAGAGCTTCCTCTGCATTCCACCTGGAAAAATCAACAAAGGTGAAGAAGGTTGAAGCAAGTGTACCAACGAGTAAACAGAAGCATGGCTTTCTCTTGCGCTCGAACGCAGGGTGTGAGAATTCTATTCTTAAAGCACCTGAGAGGTTCCTGGTCTGCTCGTGCCGTTTGAACAACAGTCCCACATCCTCTAGCAGGGAAGCCATCTCCTCTTTAACCTCAGCACTGCTCATGCCTTTAAGACGGCCATAGAACCATACATGCTCTTCCACAGTGAGCCTAAAGAATAATCAATCGCAAAGCCATAATATATAACTTTTACTCAAGCAAAATGCTTTTTTATTATATTTAGGTCTTACATTGGGAAAAGAACATTGTGTTGAGGACACACTCCCAGAGTTCTACGGATGATGTCCATGTCCGTGCGAATGTCTTTGCCCTTTATGTAAACCGTGCCAGCAGTCGGAGGGAACAGTCCAGTCAGAATGGACCTGCCAATGAAGCCAGTTCGAAGAGGCTGCATATAAATCATCTGATGCTTGACAACATTCGACACAAAATGTTGAACTTCTTAATTCCATCTCTTACATCGTTGTTGTCTTGCCAGCTCCGTTGTGACCCAGGAATGACGTGATTTGCCCTTCATAGAACTTGAGACTCAAATGATTGACAGCAAGCTTGGCCCCTTTTTTATATATTTTCACCAAGTCATGTATAGCAACTCCAAGGACAAGATTAGAAGGTTCCTGTTCAATTTGATCTGTAAAACAGTCCGAGTCAACAAGTGATCCCAAAGTGTAAACCTAACTTTGTAGAATTTCGCATACAGTGTTTGAATTGTGTACTTACTAGGGGTGTAACGGTACACAAAATTCACAGTTCGGTATGTACCTCGGTTTTTAAATCACAGTTCGGTTCACTTTCGGTACAGTTAGGGGGAAGAAATGCAAAACATAAAATTGCTTGTCGTTTATTATTATTAACATTTATGAACATCAACATCGATATTGATTTAGTAATCAATTAAATAAGCACAAAAATTGTGTTTAAATAATATTGAACAAATAAAAAAATATTTATTCAATAGTTTACATTAGACCCCATTTGGGTAAAACAGTGTACACAAGGTGTGTGTGTGTGTGTGTGTGTGTGTGTGTGTGTGCAATATAAAATCTAAATCTTTTCTAATTCACGCTCACACCGTTTTGCGAGTGGAGGGCGGAGCCAGACCAAACAAGCGGTTAATCTAAGCGGCGCCCGCGAACACGCACACACACACAAACACTGAAACAGAACACAACGATTAGACTAAACAAACGTGCGGTCCGTCACTTAATGTGTCTGTAAGGGAACTCAGATTTTAACTACGTTCCGCAGGTAAAAAGGATTGCATTCGGTATACATGTGCACCGAACTGAAAGGCCTGTACCGAAAAGTTTTGGTATGAATATGTGTACCTTTACACCCCTAGTACTTACTGTCTTGTTGATCGTCTGGTACTGGAGGAACGTGCACGTCAGCCTCCAGCGGTACTCCTCCCCAGTAATTTAGCTTAAAGATAAAATACCAAGGCCGGGGAATTCCATACTGCCCTGAAAAAAGGAAACACGTCATACTAATAAAAGGCCATGCATACATGCAAACACAATGATATAACTAATATTGATTATTTCATAGATATTAATAAACACGTTTCATACGCAAAAAAAAAAAAGAAGGAAAGAAAGTCTTGTTTTTAACCTATATATCATCCTAACAGTATCCTTACTCCTGACCTGGGAACACAGCTTCTATGTACCAAGTGGCCACTCCATAGATGAAGGCATCCACATACAGCATTATGATTGACGTATTGAAGTTGTATGTGTCTCCTTCAGTAGGACTGGACAGAAGATTAAACCACTGAATACCCACTCCTTGCTCTTCATACTGGGAAAAGTACTCACAGCCAAATCCAAAGGCTACTGGAGAGAGAAAGCTCTGGAAGACAAAAAAAAAATCTTGAAACATTTACATGACCTTTTCAAACTTATATATATATATATATATATATATATATGTGTGTGTGTAGACTTTTGTAAGGTGGTGCCTGGTTGAAAGTAACCCAAAATCTTTTAGTGATTTGTGCTCTTGTGCACTGTGGATGAGAGAACAATCATCACAGAAAAGTGCACTACCATCATAATTTAGTGATTATAATCAAATTGTGTAAGTGGATGAGCTGTACCAGCAGGAGACCAAGCGCACAGGAACAGGCTACAGTCTGCACAAATGGCACCAAAACTGAATAGCTGAAAATTGGAAATGCAACATTTGGCCTTTTTACAAACTTCAATTAACCGGCATTGTTAAATCCGTACTCACTGTATCCTTGAATTCTCATTCTTGGCTAAGATGAGGGGAACATGATGAAGTCTTTGCCTTGACATTGCCTCAAATTCCATTTCGCTGTGTGTTACATTGTAATTTACGTGACAAAATCCTTATTAAACAACTCAAATCCGTCCGGTTGTTCACTTGGCTAATTGGATGACTGCTTTAATAGATATAGCCCTAGATATTTATACCATTTTTGTGAAACAAAGCCAAGGTAGTCTTTGGGACCAAAACTCATATGTACATGTCTCAATCATGAGCTCTCTTGCATATATGTATAAATGTATGATCACATGTCTGAAGAATATGCACTCGTCTTATATACCCAATCATTATTCTTTCATTTGTTCACCCATTACAATTAATATACAGAAAACATCTCTTTCTAAATAACAATATACCGACCACCGGAATAACTGAATGGACTCTTGTCGTCTACCTAAAACACAGACATGTAACTGAGATTGAATCTCACTGCGAGTATTCTGTGCGTGCTCGTCAGATATTCCCTCCAGGCCACACAGAGCACATAGGGCAGGTATAGAGAGAAGTAGATGAGACCTCCACAGGCTGCAGCCAGATTGGCACGGGAGAAGAATGTGCTGATGAGGAAGCACAGCATGATTGTGGCTGTGGCAAAGGCGGCCAGGAACAAGAAGATCACAGCAGGGTCACTGTAGGGCAAGATATCTCCCAACTGAAGGGAAGAAAACAATCATGTTTTTAAGAAGCATGTTAGAATTTTTGGCACGTTGCTTTATAGATTACTAACAAAGTCGAAGTCAAATGTCCATTAATAGCTGTTTATATATTAGCAGTCCCCAGGGGTCATGATGCTTTCATTTTGGTGTTTTATTTTTTGAGTTCCTATAATAATTCACTTCTAACACTATTCTTTTTTTTTATATTCGATCATATTGGTGCTGATATCTTAAACCCACCTTGAGTGCAATAATGAGAAGGCCAGCACTAAACAGAAAAGGCAAGTAGCTGCTGATGAACCAGCTGAGCCAAAGCCTTCCTGAGCCCAAGCCCATGATCTTCATAGTCTCCTTCAGTCGTGCCTCCTTCTCATACACCACGCCTTTAATGATCATTGCCACTGAGTAAATCCACGCCAGCGTCATGAAAAGAGGGAGCGAACGATTCAGTACGCGCAGAAATCTGTGAAGAAACAGAGCAAAAGAAAAAGAGAAGTAATTAATGACTAAGGCTGCTCTTTAGAGTCTGTAACGTGCAGCTGATTATTACTAGTTGCACCACGGTTCTTGAGTCTGGTTGGTCAGTTGGTATTGATTCATTTTCAATTTTTCTAACAGCATGACCTCGCTTTCTTACAAATGGCAGCGTTTATCACCTGGCTTGTTCTATGTTATTATTTCTATAGTAACACCTTTCACAGGTCATTTTGTCCTGTATAAATAAACATACAAACCCGTGTCCTCTCGTGGCATACACATAAAATGATGTGACCAATGAAGCTTTCGATTATGGAGCCCTAAAGCTTATTAGATACCTACACGTCATCCACAAAGCATGGGTAGGGCATCTGCTGTATATATATTCCTGTATTTGGTTGTTTGCCGCTCAGAACAAGTGTTATTGCTCGCTCCACTAAATCCTGCACGTAGACGAAGCCGCCCCATACGTAGCGCATATCGCTGAAGGGCTCTGCAGCTGGACCAGGATCCCAGAACCTACAGAATACAGTTTTCAGATTAGCAAAAACGGCATACTTCTTTTACCACAAAGGTTTAAAGGAGTGTGCGGTGTCAGCAGACCGTCGGACACGAACGCAAAATGATTTAATACATTAGATAAATAAACCATAATTCTGTTGAAGTAGCTGACTTTGTTTACAAAAGGTAATCTCACCTAAACCATCATACTTACTTGTCTTTGATCTTATTTGTGCGTGTGACATCGTCTATGTCCATGCGGATCTTGTACTTGACGTGAGGAGGAAGCTCTGAGGAGGAATGATTTGGGAGGAGGAAGACTATTCCAGCCCAGAACTGCCGATCCTCCAGCAGCTCCAATGCCCGCTCCACCAGCTGCCCTTCAGTGGCCATTCCCTCCAGCTTATTTGGTGAAAAACACTAAAAAATAACGCACAGATTTAAGCGTTAAATTGTGGTGGTACCGGCGATACTCTGCACACGATTACTGCACACATATGTTACTTTTGTGAGTTGCGACAGGAAGCCAATAGTGTTATTGAAATCTTGATACAGGTCCAGCCATGTTGCAGGCTCTCCTTGTTTCTCAGGAGGGTCTGAATTAGGCGTGGAGAGGAAGTGGGCGATGCGAGAAGCTGTCCATGAAGTGTTCTTTAGTTGAAGATTCACCGCAACAGCCACCTCGGGTCGTCTCAGCAAATCCTGCGACACACAAAATGTGCCTGTTATATAGCAAATAGCTTAAAACAGTAATGTACATATTTTTACAGAAAAGAAGAAGAATTTGGGCACATCATATTAAAAATAATAATTCATCTACACCACTTGTTTGAACAATATCTACAGCTTACCGTAATTTCTGGACTATAAAACGCACCTATATATAAGCACTGAATTTTATAAATATTTTTATTTTTAACATAAATAAGCCGCACCTGTCTATAAGCCGCAGGTGTCTACACTAATGTACTTTACACAGGCTTTAACGAAAGACACGTTACACACGGTGTAACGGGTGAAATATGCTGTGCTTCCTTTAGGAGCATAGCGGTATTTTGGGAATAGCCTGCCGCTGCATTTTGCCGGTATTACTGCGTGTGTGCAAGACGAGGATTATGTCCTTATTATTTTTTTGGAAACCTGTCTGTGCTTATATGATTTCTGTTGCAACTGGAGTTAGCGAGCTCTCCCTTGACCCAGACTCAATGCGTTACAACGGCTTGTATCTAAACAGTAGCCGACCAAGTAAGTCATTGTTCACTGTCTTCATCCTTCCTTTCACAACTATTTCTCTCGGGAGTTTTTCTTTTGGCATCGTCGTGCGTTTAAAAAAACGTTTTTTCTCCCGATGCCGTGCAGCTCAGAACACAGGTGAGGTGCGTTTTTTCGTTTCCGTTCGGAAATTTAATTGGTCTAATGTTATGTTGCTCAGTTTTTTGGCTTGAAGTTTGTAAAACCGGGAAAAACCCAGGAAAAATTCATAAATTACCCGCTTCGTTGTTTAAGCCGCGGGGTTCAAAGCGTAGGAAAAAAGTAGCGGCTTATAGTCCAAAAATACGGTAGGTTTGATTTGGGTGCAGATGTAGACATATGGCTACTTTAATATTAACCAAGATTTTCTAGAGACTTTTAAGTGATATTCATATACTGATAGGTAACCTGTAGCATACGGATCTCCACACTGCTTTCCATTAAGAGCTTCAGCCTGGGTCCCACTTCCTCCCATGCGGCATGCATCTCCTCCACGATCTCAAAGTACTGGAAGGTCCTGTTCACCTGAGAAATGTGCCACAACTTTAAGAGGCTAGCTAATACAAAATAGTATTTGAAACAGTGCCATGATGTGAAAGTCATGTATTCATTTTACAATGTCACAATGTAATTGGGTTTGAGATCTAAAGATGTCCATGATTGAGATCAAGAGATGAATAAAAGAGGATACATCAAAATTTCAGCTTTCATTTCCTAGTATTTATAACTTTATGTCAAACTAATTAGAACATGACACCTTTTGTTTGAACCCACCATTTTCCAAATGATCAAAAATACTGTTCCAAACTTCTACTCTTAGATTTCACATGAAACGAATGAATTTTTTGATAAAATGACAGTTGAGGGTGCTGGGATTTTAACTTAGATGTGACGTTTTGATCAGCGGTCCACTGATACATTTTGTCTGCCAACTTACAAAAAATAAAAAAAAATAAAAATGCTCAATCTAATTGGTAGGAACTTCAATATGCAGCAAGACAATAATCCAAAACACATCGAAGGACTTCATTAAGTGTAAAAAATTTACGTTTTAAGGAAAGCCACAATTTGAAGCCAGTGGGTCTCCGGCTTGATGCAGTTATTGCAAAAAAAGGAATGTAGAACCAAGGCTTAATTGTTCTTTACTATAAAACTTTCTGTTCCAGTACTTTTGATGTCATGTCCATATTTATCATTTAATCATAAAACCCAAATGTGTCAGCGCATGAAACCGCAAAAGAAAACATTGAATTATTTTTTGTGAATAAAGACAACTTTGGAAAAGATACAATTTTATCATATAACTTGATAAAAATATATCATGAATGATTCGACAAAAACAGGTTTGTGGTCCCTAGTAATCACTAGACTACCTAACAAACAAAAAAAACAAACAAAAAGCAAAAAATACCAAACATAAAAGTACCTCTTTCATGATGCTCTGTGTAGCAGGAGTGTCCGGGGTGTAAAGAAGTTTCCCAATGAAAAGTGGCTTAATGCCTCTCCATATAATGCGAGAAAGGGGATTCGACTCGAGAGTTTGAATCAGATTTTGACAAAATGGAGCTAAAAATAAATGAATAAAAAAAAAAAAAATAGACAATTACAGTTGGGGTAAACATTTTATTTAAATATTATTTGTAAGATTATTATTTGTCATTAAATATGAGGCTGAATTTGTATTTTTATGTTTTTACAGACCCTTAGTAGGAACTGAAAACTACTCACTGGTAGTGTTGTCTATATCCAAGATGTTTTCGTACATCCCGTCTTTACCTAGGAACGACTTGATGTCCTGGTCTTCATACCAGTTAAAGGAAGGGATCTTCTCGCCGCCCACCTCAGGATGTCCGCACATAATCCTGGAGAAAGCTTGGAAGCTCTCACGTGGGAGCACTGAGCTGTTTTCTGGAAAAAACAGCCTCAGTTCGGCATTCAGCTCCGTAAAGCTGGACAAAGAGGATATCTGGAGCAAGATTTTCAACAGAATATGAAATGCGATGACAATCGCATTTGTAAAGGCATTGCACTAAAAAAGCACATTTTCTGAACATAGCAACATTCATTAGGTGTTATTTCAACTATCCATATTATATTATCATCAAGCATGTTTCATTTAGGGATTAAACACATAATAATATAAAAAATGTACAGAAAGGATTGCAGTGGATGACTGAAAGATTGCTACATACGTCATTCATAAGTGAGACAAACTCCGGAGTCAAAGAGGAGACGGTCCGGCTGAGCAGTCGCACTTCAGCAGCATTGGAGCGGAGTCTGTCCTACATGTGGACAATAAAAATGTCAAAATCTTTTTTTATGTATCTGTGAATTTTGATGTATCTTATGAATCTATTCCAGGCCAAACTTGTGAAAGAACGCTGACTGTGAAAATCTTGCTGAGGTTCAATTCTGAAAGGAAGATCTGCTCGGCCTGCTGCAGCAAATCCGAAGGAACATCACACAAGTACTGCTGCAGCTCGGTGAATGAGGAGTCTCCTTCTTTCACTGTGAGGTAGCGCTCCAGAAGCGTGGCGTTGCAGATGATATCAGACGAACGCAACCCGGCGCCTGCCAGCGACACCTGAGGAACGAGAATATAAAGAGTTTATTTATTTAGTCAGCCTGACAATTGTGTTTCGATTCACACTCCTTTGTGTGTATTTCCTTTTTGATTTACACATTTTCATTTATTGGCATGGGGGTACACATATTTGTAGAAGATTATTTCAACATGATGCAAGCAACAATACATTTTACCCAAGCTTCTGTTTTCATTGTCAGATGTAACAGATATGATCTAATAATGTATGTTAGTAATGATAAGTGTGAGAGATTTTGTTTCAAACTGCCTTTGCCCAATTTCAGACTATTCCACTATCATTCACTACTATTCCGGAGTGTTTTCCTTCTTTAATTATGTGTTTCTTTCCAGTTCTGAGTAACGTCTGTACTTTTCTTTTTTATTTACGCCTTTAATATTTCTACATCTCACTCGAGATAGAAGTAAAAGTCCAACATTCAATATTGGCCCGTACAAAACCTTTGCTTGCTAGTAAACATCTTGTGCCTTAGAATTGCTATTGACTGTTTTTGAACAGATTCGAATAGGACAATTTTAACCCTCAAATCAACAGGAGTGTAAACGTTTGCATTTGAACAATATGCTATTTGTATAAAATACAATCGTACCACCCGGAGGTTGAGTTTTGCTCTCAGTAACTGGTCTACAGCTGAAGGAGGAAGGCTGCAGTTGGTCCGCAAAAAGGAGGAGAACGTCTCATTGGCTTGTAGGTACTCTCCTACTGGCAGATCTTTATGAAAAAAAAGTACATAATGCTATAAGTAACAGTTATTATTTCTTTTTGATCACAGTACACAGATTAATTTGTCATTAAGAATGACAAATACGGAAAGCAGTTTTGCTCTGGATTTGCGCAGAAGTAACTACTACTACAGCTTCTTAAAATGAACTCCAAATGAAAATCACTCAACAAGTGACAGTAAAAATTATGGTACGAATACAGAATTCTGCTCCACTCTTCCCTTTTACTTTAATGTGTATTGATTTATTTGTGTCGTTTAAAGCGTATTAGAACTAAGTCCTACTTGGCCAAGCTTCCTGCCTCTCCGCCAGTCTCTGAACAGCAAGCGAGAGGTCGTCTAAGGCTGACAGGACTGTACGATTGCCAAGGTTGGTGAGAAGGGTCCTGCCATCCACGAATATTCGAGAAAGTCTGAAATGTACAGGATCCAAAATAAACCTGATATGAAATACGGTGGAAACGACATCATAATTTCAAAGGACGTAAAGAGAAGGATCCACTGACATCGAGTTATTAAAATTCCCCACTTCACCCGGAGTCTCTCCTGGAGTTGGGTGGTGAAAGCATGGGTTGTTAATGTTGCAGATGATGCCCTGAACCCATGCTAAAGTGCCGGCAGACGGGAGAGCTTTGTTGGGGAAGTGACCTGAAATTAGAAACGCAGAATTTCACTTCACATCTTCACACACAGTAAAGCCACTGTTATGGTCTGACAAATATTTGGCCAAAGACAAATTCTAAATGTATAAAACATAATATAAGACATCAAAGTAAATGATGAACAAAAGCTCAAAGCCGAGATTCATTCATTCGCATTATAAACATGCGAATAATTCACACAAATTTGTGGCGCGAAATATTTGAGATGAATATCAGCATATTAAAAAGCAAATAGACCACAACCCAAAAGACATCTTAAACTATTCTGGCTGCAGCTAATCAGCTTACGTGATTACACGTGGATAGCAAGGCTCAAACAAATAGATAACCACTGCACTTACACTGGCTGTGCTTGTAGGGAGGGTGCGAGTGACGTACTGCTATAAGTATGAGGAACAGGAACAGTGGCCAGAGCAGCTCTATGATCAGCTGGATCTGCAAAGAAGCTCATTTATTTTTTTACTGTAACAACAATATTTAACTGGATGAGATGAGTGATGACGCAAGGCAATGTGGGTACCTTGTTCCTCCTCCGGTAGATGAAGTTCTTCCACAGAAGGAGTAAAAGCTGGGTTCCTATAACCATGATGGTATCTACAGAGACGTGATGAAAGGATGGTTATTATTCAAACAAGATTGAAGCCGGAATTTAAAGCAAGACCAAAGCATTCAGTGGATGAGCAGTGAAACACTAAAAATCCTCATTAGAGTGATTGGCTTAGAGAATTAAGGCTAATAAACCTCCTCTTATGTGCACGTGTAAAAGCAGAGGCTTGTTCTCCATGGGGACACAATTTAACTGTGTAAATAGTTAGATATAAAGGCATTTGGCCAATAAATCTATTAAAAACATTTATTTTTGGGTAGACACTTTATGGGCAGAGAGAGTATATAGAGTAGTATATATTTATGTAATCATTTATGCATCCTTTTTTTATTTAATGCCACCAATAAGCGTTTACAGTCTTTTATTATTATTATGATGGTCTGTTCATTCCAGAAGTTTCCATTTACTTGCATTAATAACCCAATAAACCTGCTGATCTGGTCCTCCTGCGATGCTCAGGCTCCTATTTCACCTTCACCGCACTCTGCTGCTCTGTTACACCTCTTACGAGGACATATCTAAAGTTCCTACCTACATATTTACCTTGTCTTCTTGTTTATGTTTGGACGGTGCATTACAAATAAACGTTGTTGTTGTTCTCCATCCGGACTGGAAGCCGGTGTCGGTTTGTGTCAGAAAGCAGGAAGAGACCGAGAAAGTGGGCGGGGCTTGTAGGAAAAACATTGCAACCACATTGAGCTTCCAGCCAATCAAATACAGCGTTTGTGGTGAAACCCCGCCCCCATCGTGGTTAACGTTTACAACAGCTGCTGGTACTTTCCGGCAGCTTAGTCAGGGTATAGAAGAAGTGATGGGTTTTTGGATTTTTTGTTGAACTGAATTGTAGGGCGGTGTAGAGGCTAAATAAAATTCTTCTAACCTTTTAGCACGCATTTGCACTATATGGACTAAATTATTGGGACACCTGACTTTCTCAGCCATATGTGGTTCTTTTCCAAACTGTTATCACAAAGCTGAAGGTTCACAATTGTATCAAATGTCTTTGGATGCAGTAGCACAAAATTTCCCCTTAAATTGAACTAGGAGACCCAAACCTGTTCCATCATGACAATTAGGGGAATTATTGCACAAAGCAAACGCAATGAAGATATGCTTTTTCATGGGTTGGAGTGGAAGATCTCCTGCTATAGCACCCTGATCTCAATCCTACTAAAAACCTTTGGGATGAATTGGAACGCTGACTGCACCCCAGGCCTCCTCACCTCAGATACATCAATACCTGACTTTATTAAAGCTCTGGAGTCTAAATGAGCACACATCTCAAGCACACTCCAAAATCTAGTGGAACATCTTCCCAGAAGAGTGGAGGAAAATATAAGAGCAAATTTAGACTTGCTTATGACCAGGTGTCCACAAACTTTTGGCAACATAGTGTATCATGTTTATGGTGTACTAGAGGCCCATGTGTACTGATTACTTGTTTGGGGACACTTGCACATCTACCTATCAGCCAAACATGACAATACAAGACGAACAGAAAATTATGCAGATCCAGGTCTAGTTCACGTTCACATGAAGAGGTGGTTAAGTGCAAGATGGGCTGGTTTAAGGATTTCCGAAACTTCTGATCCGATTATTCGATTTAAAAGTCATTAGTCACAGTTTACACAAAATGGTGCAAAAACCAACCAACCAACCAAACAAAAAGCCAGTGAGCAGAATTTCTGCATCTGAAAACACCTTGATGAGACATCATGTACATAAAGTCTGCTTTTATTCATAATACCAACTAGTTTACAAAATAATAATCATCATTTAACAAGCTTTAAAAAAGCTGTCAAAAAAAAAAAAACACTGGCAAGAGAATGTTAAAAGCAGACACTTTATAACCTATGAATATTTAGAAAAAGTTCCCCCTTTTATAGTAATTTCAAATGCAGGATTGTGTATATTTTGCTATAGTCTTGTAAGCAAATAACATGATTTCAATTAAAACATGAGGTAGCAAGCCATGTGATAAATATGCTGGGCATTTTATAGAACTCTAATGCCATCACTGGGGCATAAGTACTGAACACAGCATGCAAGCCTACAACATATGAGTGATGCTCATGACTTGAAACACTCACTGGAAAACAAACAAACAAACAAACAAACACAAAAACTAATCCTCTATATGCACAATTCTGGTAGAGGAGATTCATGTAAAACAACACACACTTGCACAAATTTCTCCACAAAAGGCACAATGGAATAGAAATGTGCATGCTGCGCAATTCATAAAACTTTCTTCTGCTTCCTTAAATAGCTGAAAATCCCGCATTAAGCTTGGCGTAAACTGTAAAAATAGTGAGTGAATGTTAATTCCAAAAGCGTCATTGCTTGTTGCTCTGTAAAGGCGTTCAGAAGAAAACAACAAAAAAAAAAAAAAAACATTCGATGATTAGGCTTTTGTATGGTTCATGTTCTTCAGAGGAACAGAGGCTGTTCCTGTCCGGTTAAAAGCCGATAGGTGGATGTTGGCATTGTCTTCAAATGAATCTAATAAAAGAACAAACAATTATTATTTCCTGCCTATGTTTTTTTTTTTTCTTCAATTTTCAAAAGCCCCAAAGTGTGTAGCCTCACCTCTCCTACTGCGTTTGTGAGGATTTGGATGATCTTCTCATGTGGCGTGGCTACTACACTCTGCCCGTTGATTTCGATGATGCGATGGCCGACCCGAATGCCGCCTCTTTCCGCGATACCTCCGCGCATTAAACTGCAAATCTGATACAGAATCAATTCAAATGAATAATTCAAATTAGAGAGGTTTATTACACAACTGTAAACACTGTCAATACTGTAACCTACAATTCCATCTTCTACACTGAAGCCCAGCTGGTATTTGGGATTGGGTCGCTTAATAATGGCCATGGTAACAGGAGGACAGTGGACAATGCTGAGCTTCACCTGAGCCTGGTTTTTCAAGTCCTGTTGAGCAAAACATGCAAATGAGCCCTTACATGTTAACCATTAATCATAGACCTAATACCATTCGCAATCATATTACACAAGTGTCCAATTTCAGCATTGCTTAACAAAAGAACACTACAAATAAATGTTTCTTTTCTTTCTATATATTATACA
Organism: Silurus glanis; assembly: GCA_014706435.1. NCBI lineage: Eukaryota > Metazoa > Chordata > Actinopteri > Siluriformes > Siluridae > Silurus > Silurus glanis. The sequence goes on from JAAIIK010000122.1 coordinate 1,336,065, forward strand.
TGTACATACATATTATACTCCTACTACTATGGAGATATTTGTTCTATACTTGAGCAAGAAAGTGCTGTAGTTAAGCAAAAATACAAAGGATATTGCTGTGTTCAGAACTCACTCGGATGATGTTGTGGCACGTGGTGATGGGAAGGCCCACCAGGCTGGCCCCGTTCACAGACATGATGCGATCTCCGATGCTAAGCTCCCCCGAGCGCTCGGCTGCGCCGCCGTGCAGCAGGTTGGCCACCACCACCGTGGGCAGGATGGACCCCCAGCCGGATTCTACTACGGCTAAACCCAGGATCTCTCCAACCTTCTTTATTATACAAACCTTACCGGCAATTTGGGAAGACAAACTCGGTAAAATAACTGACCTATTTAACAATATGCCTCGATTGAAATTCAGTAATGATGTTCGATTAGAAAGCATAAGTAAACTGACACAAAAAAAGGAAAGTTATTGTAGAAGCAGGAGCACCAGTGCGATCTTGGTGATTTCTTGTGTAATTCAAATGTTTCATGTGTTAATTTTTTTATAAACATATACACTGTCTATACAAAATAGCCCATTTCTTTCCAAAGTATGTTTTTATCCGTTTGATCCTCAACCAGCCAGTGGTCTTACCTCTCTGATATTTTCAGACTGTGAAAAGTGCACCAAATCTCCGTTGTAAAGTTCCTGTGAGCCGAGGCAGTACTCCCCCGAGCGGAATTCGCCAGCTTTAATGCCACTTGCTTGCAAAAATTGCTGATATGCCACACCAAATGCCTGGCCAATAGCCTGAGCTATAACCTGTGCCTACAGCAGATAAACACAGCAATGACAAAACAATGTTCTTTAAACAATACAAATGTCTCGAGCAATGAACAGCCTAATATAGGAAATTACTAACTATAGGTAGTTAGTTTTCACTTATTGATACAGCTGGGAACTCTCACGTCTTCAGAGGAAAACACGTGGCAAATCATCCAGCATTTCTTAGGCGGTGATGAAGAGCAGGCAGCTGAATCATCAGTTTTATGATCTGCCGGCTTCCTGCGCACCATAAACACCACGAGACTTCCAATGTCTGCGATATAGGAGATCATCTGCAGAGGATGGTCCATCATAGCCTCCTAAGAACAATAATTGAAAAAAAGGTTTTCAATAAGTCACAAACTGACAGTCAAATAACGTTAAAACATCAAATATGTATTAACTTAAAAAAATAAAATAAATAAATAAATTGCATCATTTACCTGGGTATCTGCACTCAACACTTTGATTCTCTGCGTGGAGATGAAAAGGTCCACCTCTGCCATTGGCTGAGATTCTCCTTCAGGCGCCTGTTTCAGAAACAATTGTAAGTTTACGTAGTGCAATTTTCCTACAGAACAGTGCCACACAGCACACAAGACGTTGATTAACGTAAAAAAAAAAAAAAAAAGCTTTCGCCGAATTCGCTTATACAAGTAAACTATATGGACATACTTTGTGAGACACCTGACTTTTCCAACCATATGTGGTTCTCTCCAAAACTGGTACAAAGTTAGAGGCACATAAAAAAATAGTCCCTTCAATAAAACAAGGAGACCCAAACCTGTTCCAACATGATGAGAGGATCTTGAGTGGCCTGCTAAAGAGATCTAAGCTCAACCCTATTGAACACCTTTGGGATGATTTGAACACAGGCCTCCTTAGTCTACATCAATACCTGACTTTACTAAAGCTTGGGATTGATGGAAGAGAACATTATTGTGTAGTTACACCTACCTTTTGTTGAAGCATTGGTTCATAAATTATAGACTATATGGACAAAGTATTGGGACACCTGACCTTTCCTGCCATATGTGGTTCTTCTCCAAACTGTTACCACAAAGCTGCAGGCACACAAATGTATGACATTGACATTGGATGCGGTATAATAAAATTTCATTTTTACTTGAATTTGAAGACGCAAACTTGTTCCAGCATGGCCATGCCCCTGTGCATAAAGCGAGCTCCATGAAGATATGGTTTACATGAGTTGAAGTGGAAGATCTTGAGTGGCCTGCTATAGAGCTTCAATTTCAACCTTACTAAACACCTTCAGGATGAATTGGAATGCTGACTGCACCCCAGGCCTCCTCACCCTACATCAGTACCTGGCTTAACTAACACCCTTGTGGTTGAATGAACACAAAGGTCCACAAGCACACACTCTAAAATCTAGTGAAACATCTTCCCAGAAGAGTGGAGGGAATTTTAAGAGAAAATTGGGAGTGAATGTGGAATGTGATACTCAAAAAGAACGTACCATACTTATGACCAAGGGTCCGCAAACTTTTGGCAACATGGTGTACCTTATCTAATTTCAACTATTCAGTTTGTAATAAAACCTACCGGTCGGTATTGTATTTACACCTCGATAAAGTGCCTCGCCAATGTCACACTTGTCCATCGTGTCTGCTTCCTTTGCGCAAGGATGTGTGGGCAAAATTAGCTGAGAAGTGTCCACAGAGCCACGCTGCAAAAATCTACAGATAACAGTAGGCCATCCGGGTACCTTTAGGATACTTGCTTCAACATACTACAACACATGTATTCTAGTCTCTGATACTATTTAGGGTGGATAGAAGGCACCATGGGACTCAGTGAGAGTGTTACAGTTACTGGGATCTACATCTGGAGCCAGGCCTTCTGAGTGGTATCCCATGTCTAGTTTTATTAGGGCTCAGTGTGTAATGACAACATGAAGATGTAATGCAGGGTCATGAAGGGTGAGGGTCAGGTTTAATGCCACAAAGGCAGCTTGTATGTGACTGATGGATTCAACTGACGCAATGGAAACCGACATCCCTAATGAGCAAAGAGCGTGTGAAATGGAATTTTATGACACTAGATACAAGCCATAGTATGAGCTCCAGTAATTCTAGGTCAGGTTGGTGGAGGGATACTCACCAGTCCTAAGCCAAGGATCTCACAGTTGTGGGTTTTCCCTAGTAGACAAGAGGGTTGCCTCTATGAGGTCTCAAGTCTCAAAAAAAAATAAATAAAAATTGAAGACTATTTGTGCAAATACACCTCCACTAACTTCATAGTGCTTTTAGGGGCGTTTCAGAGGCCATATTAAGAACGACATGGTTTGATGAACAGTGGAAATATTAAGACGTCTTTGCAAGACATGGCTTGTCTAATAAAAAATAAATAAATAAACTTTGCTTAAAAGGGTACTCGGTAATGGAGCACCTTGGGATAAAGATCAGTGATTAGGTTTGTTTTTGCATCTTTAGGATATACAGTCAGGTAACCCAGCCATTAGGGACAAGCCAATACACTCTTAGTGTTGGTCCCAAGCCCGGATAAATGGGGAGGGTTGCGTTAGGAAGGGCATCCAGCGTAAAACATGTGCCAAATCAAATATTTGGATCACGAAAAAGAAATTCATACCGGATCGGTCGAGGCCCAGGTTATCAACGACCACCACAGGTATTGTTAGCCAACAGGGTACTGGTGGAAATTGGGCTACTGTTGGCTGAAGGATGAGAAGGAGAGGAGGAAGACGTCTACAGAGACAGCAAGGAAAAAAAGAAGTGTAGGAGAGTGGAGGTTCGGGTTGGTACTTTAAATGTTGGTACGATGACCGGTAAAGGGAGAGAGGTAGCTGATATGATGGAGAGGTGAAAGGTGAATATGTTGTGTGTTCAGGAGACCAAGTGGAAAGGGAGTACGACCAGGAACATTGGAGGTGGGTTTAAACTGTTCTATCATGGTGTGGATGGAAAGAGAAATGGTGTAGGGATGATCCTGAAGGAAGAATACAGTAAGAGTGTAGTGGAGGTGAAGAGAGTTTCTGGTAGGGTGATGAACGTGAAGCTGGAAGTTGAAGGGGTGATGATAAATCTCATCAGTGCCTATGCTTCACAAGTCGGCTGTGAGATGGAGGAGAAGGAAAATTGTGGAGTGAGTTAGATGAAGTGGTAGATGGTGTACCTAGGAATGGAAGATTGGTGATTGGGGCAGACTTTAATGGGCATGTACGTGAAGGGAACAGAGGTGATGAGAAGCTGATAGGTATGGCTTTAAGGAGAGGAATGTAGAAGAACAGATGGTGGTAGATTTTGCTAAAAGGATGGAAATGGCAGTGGTGCCTTCCGGTGCACACAGGTGGACTATGTTCTATGTAGGAGCTGCAACCTGAAGGAGATTGAAAACTAAGGTGTTGGCAGGGGACAGTGTAGCTAGACAGCATCGGATGGTGGTCTGTAGGATGGTTTTGGAGATGAAGAAGAAGAGGAAGAGAGTGACACCTGAAAGAGTAAGATGATGGAAACTGAAGGAGGAAGACTGTAGTGTGAGATTCAGGGAAAAGGTCAGACAAGGGCTCTGTGGTGGTTAGGAGGTGCTGGATGATTGGGCAACTACTGCAAAAGTGATAAAGGAGACAGCTAGAAAGGTACTTGGTTTGACATCTGGAAATAGAAAGGAAGACAAAGAGACGTGGTGGTGGAATGAGGAGAGCATAAGGGGAAAGAGGTTGGCAAAACAGAATTGGGATCGACAGAGTGATGAGAAAAGTAGGCAGGAGGTGACCATCTGTGAGCAACAGTAGGGTTTCATGCTGAGGAAGAGCACCACAGATGCATTAATTGCTTTGAGAATGTTGATGGAGAAGTATAGAGAAGGTCAGAAGGCGTTGCATTGTGTATTTGTGGATTTAGAGAAAGCGTACGACAGACTGCCAAGAGAGGAGTTGTGGTATTGTATGAGGAAGTCAGGTGTGTCAGAGAAGTATGTGAGGGTGGGGCAGGACATGTATGAGGACAGTGTGACAGCAGTGAAGTGTGCAGTAGGAACAACAGACTGGTTGAAGGTGGAGGTTGGATTGCATCAAGGATCGGCCCTGAGCCCTTTCCTGTTTGCAGTGGTGATGGACAGGTTGATGGACGAGGTCAGACAGGAGTCTCCCTGGACTATGATGTTTGCGGATAATATTGTGATTTGTGGTGAGAGTAGGGAGCAGGTTGAGAAGAGCCTGGAGTGGTGGAGGTATGTGCTGGAGGGAAGAGGAATGAAAGTCAGTAGGAGTAAGACATGTGTGTGAATGAGAGTGAGGGCAGTGGAGTAGTGCGGTTGCAGGGAGAAGAGGTGGAGAAGGTGGAGGAGTTCAGGTACCTGGGGTCAACAGTGCAAAGTAATGTAGAGTGTGTTAGAGAAGTGAAGAAAAGAGTGCAGGCAGGGTGGAGAAGAGTGGCAGGAGTGATTTGTGATAGAAGGGTATCTGCAAGAGTGAAAGGGAAAGTTTATTGGACTGTGGTGAGACCTGCGACGTTGTACGGATTAGAGACAGTGGCATTGAGTAAAAGACAGGAGGCGGAGCTGGAGGTAGCAGAGCTGAAGATGTTGAGTTTATTAGAGGGACAGTGCGTGTAGGACGTTTTGGAGACAAAGTGAAGGAGGCGAGATTAAGATGGTTTGGACATATGCAGAGGAGGGACATGGGGTTTATCGGTAGAAGAATCCTGAGGATGGAGCCACCAAAAGGGAGGAAAGGCCAAAGAGGAGGTTTAAGGATGTGGTAAGGGAAGACATGCAGGTAGTTGGGGTGAAAGAGGCAGATGTAGAGGACAGGGGGGTGTGGAGAAGGATGATCCGCTGTAGCGACCCCTAATGGGAGAAGCCGAAAGAAGAAGAAGAGGAAGAAGAGGATATACAGTCAGGTTTTCAAACAGTGACACGATTTCCTGAATTTTCATTCAGTTCCAAATGTAAATCAAGTGTACACTTTCTGAAACTTACAGTAACATGACAGCCATTTAGAGTGGGTTTTATTTAACACAGTCCCTCCATTTCCAAAGACTCAAAAGTAATCAGACAAACTAACAATTATAAATATAAGGACTATTTTTAATACTTGGATTGAAATCCTTCCTAAAGTCAGGAGGCAATAGACATCAGCAAAGATTCCTCTCAAGCATTAAATGATTGTTTAGGGTCTTTACTCCAGGATGTAAATGCCTATCTGCAGTCATAAGGCCAGAAAACATTTCATTGGCAGGTGAACACGTGACAGTTGATGTGGTGTGCTTTGGATCATGAAGTCTTCCTTTCCTTTCCTTCTACACGCTCTTGTCTTCCCATCAATTTTGATACAAGTTAACCATGGCTTCATCTGCCATTATTGAAGGTGTCTCTTGATGGCAGAATTTCACAAGAATATGTCTGCCTCCTCAAAGTGTATTATCTTATCCATTTGCTAGTATTCCCAGCTTAGAGGTGTTGTTCTTAACATGGCTACCCACCACCAATGTCCAAATACTTGTAGGAATAAAAACAAAAAAAAAGCTATAATCCCTAAACAGTTAATGCAATATTTTGCAAAACCCAACGAATTAAAGCTAAGCGTATATCTTATATTTGTATCTATATTGCTACGTTGCAGTGATGTACAGAGGTAAAATCACAAAAAATGTGTCAATGCCCAAATACCTATGAACCTATAAGTCATGGGCAGACCATCAGCAGAAAAAGGCATAAGGGATATTAAATCAGTGAATGCACCACATGCAGACAGAATCTGATCTGAATACCAAACACAGCAATTGCATATCATGTATGATCACTGGCTGATATATTTCACCTTGATGCGATCTACGGCTTCTTGCGCCTGAGCCATGCGAGCGTTGGTAGAGGGGTTCCTATCTGTTTGCAGCTGCGTGGAACCGAGGTATTTCGCTCCAAATATGATCCCTTCCAGCAGATCCTCAGGATCACAAGGACCAGGCACTAATAAGAATAAGAAATATAAATCTACTATGGATTTTCTACTCTAAATGAAGCCTTACATCATATTCATTTATTACATTCTCTTACCATCTTTATATGAAGCCTGAGCTTCAGTCTCAGTATCCTGTGAAGCAAAAAAAAAGGGGGTTTAGCACAATGGCTCTACAAATTGGGATTTTGTACAATAAGTAAAAATTTCACCCACCGCATCCTCTCCACCAGAAGCCAACTCATCAGAGAACACTTGCTTTGACTGCTGCCACTGTTCCAAGGGCTCCTCCTCAGAGTAGCACGACATCATCAACTCATCCTGAAACGGGTTGTGCCAGATATCTGAGCCATATGAAACAGAAACCATTTCATCTGCCTCACCAGTTCTTGTTATATACCTGGTATGGCAGTCAGGCAGCTGGGAAACGGTCCCAATGTGCCTCTCGGTAATCTGTTCGGTAGAAATGGTGTGATCGTCCTGAGATTCTGGAAACCCCTGGAGTTCTTGAGGTTCGGGGTCCTTCAGTAGTTCGAGGAGCTCCCTCTGATGGCTCTCAGTGAAAAGAAGACCAGATACTGATTTGCTTCCCTCTGAGCATGTTTGATAAGCACTAACATCAGACACCGATGAGGAGACAGTCTCGGTTACATGGTCAGCATTGGGGGCCGGTTCTGGATCTGGAGAAGGGTTTTTTAACGGAGTTGTCGGGTGAAAGAGCTGAAGCTGATTAAGCAAATCCTGGATGTGAGCATGGTCTAGGTCATGTTGTAGATGATTCTCTGTTGGCTTTTGCCTTGTCTTCTCACAATTCTTCTCTGGTTGCTCAGGAACACTAGATTCATTTAGAACCTGTGTATTAATTACGCTAACTTCAGCTTTTTGATCTAAGAGTTCTTCAGCATTCTGATTTGAGAGTTCTTGCAGAGATTTCGAGAGTTCTTGCACATCCTGACTTGTGAGATCCTCAGCTTCTGTTGGTGTAAACCTTGTGTTGGAAGCCCCATAGTCGCTCAACTCATCTAATGGTGTATCCATGGAGAAAGATGCAGGTTCTTCAATATCTTTAAGCGAACATGCTTCACTGGAAGAGTCAGACCTCCAGTCCAGAGGAGGGGGCTCTACTGGGTTAAAGGAATCCAGGTCCTCTTGTTTGGATCGGTTTTTGGCCTCATCGTTAAATGATGATTCTACCTTATTGTAAGGTACGTCTGCCTGCTTCTCCATACCACGTTGGTCAGTGCGATTGGCAAGAAAGGGAACGGATTTCTACGTCACGGTTCAGCCAGCAAGCCGCCCATTTTGCCCCAAAAGGTTCCTATATCCATGAAGTAGGGGGGAAACAGATAAAACGTTTGGAGAAAGCGATCAGATATAATTAGCTCAAAAGCATTCATTGTGTAAGTATAATCTACTGATCTTACTCACTGCATTTGCTAGAGGCTGAAGGCAACGTTCTTGTCCTTGAGGACTCTTTTCTCACTTCAAGAATGAATAAGAACATCTAGAGGGTGGACAATAAACTTGATTGTGAACTATGAGCATGGGGTTAGAAACCTGAAATAGGCAAATGAGCCCAATGTGTGAGCCACATGCTGTTCATAGTTTGTGACTCTAATATGAGTAATCTGATATGATATGAAAGTTTGATCTTTTGGAGATTAACGTGTTAAATATTAAACTTAACCTCTTCAAACAAAGTATAAATACATATAATTGAATATTTAATACACTAAGACGAATTTATGCCTATGTGTGAGTATATATATTTCCACTAACCCTGTTGTATTGTGTATATCAGGCCAAAGTGCATAGGTCTTTCTTCCCTCAATCCCTGATACATACTTCCATCAAATACACATTATTAACTCTGTTAAAAGCAGTCATGTAAACTAAACTTTGTATATAAACTAATTAAAATCATCACTTACTATAATCTCAGCTGCCTTGAAACTCGCACGCACACTCACCTTATTTACCGACTGAGCTGGAACTTTTAACCGGTACAACAAAGTTGACGTGGTTCATCGTAAAATCCGATATATATTTAGATTTGTATATCTGTCTACAGCTAATTCAGTTCTCAATAAACAAAGCCCACTGAAACATAGGAGGATAACAGCGGAAATGATTAGTGACGAGGTTTAAATAAGTAGAGACTGTCAGCTCAGCTCCATTCCCCAAACACTATCACCAACACGGAATACCCACTGCGCATGCGCGAGCAAGGAAGTCGTGACTAATCGAGGGCACAATCAATCTGTGCACCGAGAAAGAAATAGAGGGGGGGAAAAAAACGAAAAATAATTGTGTTCCCTTTTAGAGAAAAAACAGACGTATTGTATTTATTTGTGGTGTTTGTTTATTCCTAAATATATATATTTTTTTACTTTATTTATTTTATAAAATACTTATTTATTACCTTATATTTGTTGTTAATTTTTTATGGCTTTAGAGGAACAGAATAAATCACTCATTTATTAACTGGAATAAACATAAATAAATAAACAAACAGAGCAGTCAGTGTTAGTGTAAGCAAATAAAAAAAAAGGAAATCAACAAACGGGAAATAAATTTCATAATTTCTGATGAGAATAAATATTATATAAAAAAAAAACAAAAGTACACAATTATTTCAGTTTCCGTGTATAAATTGTTTTTAATCAAAAAATTTGTTGTGTACAACCTAAAGTGCTATAATTCTTATACTGTACAATCAGTCTCTCGGTGATATATATTACACAATTATATACTGTATACATGATATAAGGAATGTACCTGTTATATTGTATTAACAGAAAGTGATTGTAAACTTTTGATTTATTCTGTAAACCCTAATATGAAATTGAAAGTGAATTTGTAGCCTCTATGGGGAAAAAAACACATTCATTCAGGTCAGTGTAGTTCATCATGTCAGACAGTGGCACTTTAATCGCTGGAACTCATGTGCAGCATGCCAAGCAGGGAGGAGGTGGTTCCCATCAGTCCCACCAGCCAGTCAGGGAAGCAACCGGCCCAAAGAAATCCAGGTGGCATCCAATGAATAGCATTGCTCAGATCTGCCAGGCTGCTAAGAATATTAAGAAACTCTCCCCAAATCTGCTTATGAATCTCAGTGGTAGTGGAAGTACTGTTTTCCCTAAACAAGACAAATTAATAATTGAATTAATTAATCAAGCAATCGAACAATTCTATGCTGTAAAAATGTAAAATTCCTTTACGTGAAAAATAAAAAGGTAAACTCACCTGCTCTCCCCTTGCCCAGCTTCTTTGCATCTCTGTGCTTTCTTCCTTAATTTCCAGATTATTCTAAACGATCTGAAACCAAAGTCAAGGTGCTGTTCATTTCTAACCATAATTATTAGGATTGCTTCTAAATAAATGGACGTTTACATTAATACAAAATGTACTAAAAGTGATTTAATACTCAAAAGGTTATTTTGTGTGACTTTTCCTGTCAGGTTATGATAATAATGGAAGACAAATGCTATAATGTTGAATATGCTTCCTTTCTGAACCTCATATTTATACCATACCTAAACTGGATCATGAAACAAATTAGAAAAAACGATAGTTGCATAAGAAATGGTGGAAAACTTTAGTTTAATTATAGTTTTTATGAAAGTGTCTAGGAAAGAATAACGTAAGGGAGAGCATATTTTAAAATCCTGTCCAAACATCGTTTGTATTCTGTAAAAAGTCTGTACAAAATTATAACATTGGAACAGCTGCTAATGACAGAGACAAGTGTATCTCAGTGAAGATCACTAACTAGGGCATAGAACATGGACATCTTCTTCTTCTTCTTCTTTTAGCTTCTCCCATTAGGGGTTGCCACAGCGGATCATCCGTCTCCTCTAAATCTGAATCTTTCAAACCAACTACCTGCATGTGTTCCCTCACCACATCCATAAACCTACTCGTTGGCCTTCCTCTTTTCCTCCTTCCTGGTGGCTCCATCCTCAGCATTCTCCTACCGCTATACCCCATGTCCAAACCATCTCAATCGCTCCTCCCTCACCTTGTTTCCAAAACATTCTACATGTGCTGTCCCTCTAATAAACTCATTTCTAATCCTGTCCATCCTCGTCACTCCCAACAAAAACCTCAACATCTTCAGCTCTGCTACCTCCAGCTCCACCTCCTGTCTTTTACTCAATGCCACTGTCTCTAATCCATACAACATCGCAGAACATAGAACACACACATGAAATATGGATATTATCACACTGCCTTTTCCTAATATAAATATTCTTTAATAATTTGTTCAGCCATTGCCTTTGCTACTGCCTCCAGTGGTGAGCAGTAATATTGCGCTATGCATTTCTGACTGTTACTTAGGTTCGCACATTTTTCATATATCTGTACTTTATCTGAATATTTTCATTTTAGGAAACCTTTCCTTCACTCCATTTTACTATATAATAATTAACTTTTCACTCCACTACAATGCAGAAAAACACACTGTTCATAGTTTTGAAGTGTACATGTAAATTGTGTTAAATAATAAACCCTAATGAAGACCACTGTATGTGTGTAACAAGAAATATATCTCTCATTAAAAGCTTTAATGTGCAGGAGAATGAAACGAACATAGCAATGATTTTTATAGCTCCCGTGGATCAGTACTTCTCATTTTGATACTTAAGTCCTTTCAAATGTACGTCCTTCTTTCTTTGAGCATAAATATAAAAGGAGAATTTTAACTGGAGAAATATTTACCCAGCCGATTTATATTATATACTACAATCAAGTCTAAGAATGCTGTACTTCATCCAAAATTCCTGAACACTTAAAAAATTCCCCCCATTTTCCTTTTCCATATTTACACAGGATTTTACTGCTCATGTTGTCTAATGTGTTAGAATTTTATCCTGCGTTTAACTTTCTCAAATTCTTTGTTTCTATAGGGAAATTTTTGTGTGTGTGAGTGTGTGTTTGATTAAAATATGTGTTCAAAGTTATTAGTTCATGAGCATTATGAACACACCCACTTTACCTGAGAGTGCCAAGAAGTAAAGACACGCCCCACAAGATTGTGCTCAGTGTCCACCATTTATCAGACTTGACTTTAATGAGCTCTGCATCAGCTGCCCAGGCTACGTGTTCACACGGGTAATACAGCTGATCCGCGACATTAATCAGCAGCGACATGCACTGCAACACCTTGTCCTTCTCCTGTAAATATCACAGGGAAATAAAACTTCATTTTTTTTAGTATTCTACTGCTACATAGTAGACCGTATCACCCCCTGATAAGGAAACAAGAACTTGTACTTTACCGTGGATCCTAAACCGTAGCTCAGCGAGTAAGCGGCCATCGAAAGGTCATCAAAGAGGCGCAGTACTGTCCGGCACTGACTGAGCTGAGCCGAGAAGAGCAGGAGACTCTTCCCAAGCTGTGAGGAGTTATCTGTTTTTCTTGAAATGATGCCACCAACCAGTTGTGATCCATAGCAAACTGTCCTTATCTACATGGAGAAAAAGATATGAGGACAAATACTGTATGTCGTGTCATGCATGAACCCTGAGGTCCACTTCTTTGGATTTTAATCCCTCACTACAATGAAACGACAAAACATTCCAAATCGATAAAAACCATGGTACGCCCTGGGGGTTAATCTTTTACTATTCACTAAATGTTTAATCAAACATGTTTCGATGGATCACATACAGTGCCTCTCAAATGTTTGGAAACTCCTAGTCTTTTATGGTTTTTGGGACACACGTGTCTTCCTTTTGTTTATATGCAACAACTAGATAAAAGGCAAAAACACAGAAGTATTGGACTGCGAACGATAGGAGGAAAGTTCTGTTAGCAGATCAGTGTGAATTTTACATTTCTGTTTACAGATGAATTAATGTTAGCTTTCGAAAAGGAGAGAAGATGTAACCAGTCTGGTTAACAAACATATTTACAAAAATATTAAGTTTGTAATCTTGCATACCAGTGTAGATTTATTCATTGCTAGAGACTCAAAGCACTTTTGGATGTCGCTCTGGATAAGGGCGTCTGCTAAATGCAGCAAATGTAAATGTAAATGTAAACCACAGTCAAACATGGAGGTGGAAGCTTAATGTTTTGGGATTGTTTGGGAGCAGGGAAGGTTGGAGACTTATTCAGGATAAAAGGAAAACTAAACCAACATACCTACTTTTTTTTCATATTTTAATTCCACACAATTTCTTCTTAACTGTGGCTGATTGGAACCAACTTCACCATACAAGACAATGACTAGTGTAGGTCCAAGCTCTGTAATCATTACATAGACAGTTGGCTGGAGTGTTATCTATATTAGAATGGTCTGCCTAGTCACCGCACCCAAATCCTGCTCTGGGGTTGAGCTGGACTGCAAGGTCAGAAAGAAATATCCAACTAGTGAAGAACACCTTCGGCATAAGGCATAGCAAATTATTTCAGCTGAATGTTCGGAGAAACTAACTATGCGGATGCCGAAATTGTGTAAAGCTGTTATTCATGCTAAGGGAGGTTTTTTTTTTAAATGAAAATTAAGCACATTTATATATTTGTTTGGTCAAATGAAGTCTTCATACAGTCTTCAAATTGCCTAGTTTGTTTCATATATATAAAAAAAAAAAAAACTGGGTGTTTCCAAACTTTTGACAGAGACTGTCTGTCTGTGAGGCAAAACATTCTTCTCCAAACTGTGCGCATTTCCTAAGATTGTAGCACTGCATCAGTTATCAAGTGTATTTCATTTGGTTGACATGGTCGGTGAAAGTCTTTTCCTGGAAGCAGAAAATGCTATTAGAAATTAGAAAAAATGCTACCAGGTCACAGAGTTTTGTGTTTTGTAAAACTCCATATTTTTTACCAGACTATTAACTGTTTCAGTGAAAACTTTCGGAGTTTTAATTTTTTTTCTCTTTACATATTCACTAAAGAATGTGCCTTTGGGATTCCCAGAGCTCTGGAGCTACTGAGGTTATACTAACCACTTTACAAGTACACAGACAATAAAATGAAGTTTATATTAAACCAGTAGTGCAAACAACAACTTAATTAGGTAGAAATAATAAAACATTTAAAATGGTGCAACATTTAAGATAGTCCTGTAATTATAATGAATACATACAGTGGTACAATAAATAAAGCTGTAGTTATAACAGATTATTGCAGTAAACGCACCAATGCAACCTACTGGGATGTTTTACAGAATGGAAGGAAACTAGAAAACCCAGAGAAATTCCACAAGGAAAGGAAACAACACAAAGAGGAAACCAAAAGCTCAGATTAGTACCCTGAAGCCTTGAGGTTTCTAATGAAAACACACGTTCTTGCATGTGCTGGTGTGTCATCATGTATTTATTATGAATCTACCGGTACTATATTGTATTGATTCACTCCAATAGATTTATTTCCTCTTTAATTTGATTCCTTTGACTGCAGAATGACAATGCAGTGTTTTAATTGCACTACCCAAAGACATGACAAGTCCCACCTTTGTTGCAAATGCAATCAAACTGCGACCTCTATTACACATGTAAACATTTCTTTTTCTGCACATGCATCCCACCCAAGTGCACGTCTTTCCAAGAGCAGACACTCACCACTTTATCTCTTCCTCTGTAGGACTCCAGCAAATTGACCACAGACTCAAAAGAATTCTCCATGATCACAACTAATCTCTATGATCACACAGGTATCAATTCAACCCCACTGCTCCTGAGACTAGTTCACCAATACTACTCTCACTGCCTCATTATTATACATTTATGTCATGCATGGATTTTATTATTATTTTTTTTAAATGCTGCTTTTCGCATGTGATCGGAAATACAACGTGAACTTTGAACAGGAAATTCCGTCTCCCCACCTCCCTTCAAGACCTGATTAATAGATCACCTATCAGCTAGCAACGTTCAGTTTGCCTCGTCAAAAATATTTTTGAATGATAAAATAAATATGAATATAATAAATGTTTACACTTTCACACGTTTAAAGATTGTAAATCTACTAAACATACATACAAATCACAATGTATTCAGTTTACAATAATATATCTCTTAACCAATATAAGGCACGGATAGCCAGGAATATATAATCAATCCCTGCTAACAGTCATTTCTGGTGATGGTTGAATCAATTGCAAATCATTTCATATCATTTATCTAAAACTGAAATGCATGTAACAATAATAATAAAATATAAAATACATATACAAGATTATAAACCATATCTGTTGTACGGAGGTACAAATCAAACCAATCAAATAAAACAACATTGTGAGTGCCATCCCATAATAAAGCACAGTATCAATGCTATTTGTACATCAAATCCTTTATTTTCTTTTAAGCTGCACAATATGGACAAAAGTTTGTGAAAACATGACAATAAGGGTCATATGTGCTTTTAAAAAAAAAAAAAAAAAAAAAAAAACAAATAGCATTGATACTGTGCTTTATTATGGGATGGCACTCACAAT
>JAAIIK010000122.1:1363884-1373884 GCA_014706435.1 Silurus glanis
TACGGGACGACGCTCTTCCGATCTCGTGAGAGAGAGAGAGAGATAGAGTGCTCTAATGCTAGTTGCCATCACACATTTGTTTTGCATTCTTATTTTAAGAATTTTACATATAATGAAAGAATGTTGGCATATAATGGACATTTGACTGTTCTGCAGGGTCACATGATGTCCTTTAAAACAGGCAAGCAATTTTGGTACCAAGATAATGTCCCCTGCTTCATTTTGGTCAACCTACTCCATAGGAAAACTTTATAGTATTATGGTCACTTTGGTTTCGAACCTTATTTTTTTGAATACGGTATCTTCCGTTCGCTCCTGCACACCCCAACTTTGTATATCCACAAACCCTTTCAATCTCCACAGAACGCCAGTGAACCGAGAATTCAGGATTTACAATAAACTCAACTCAAAGGTGTACGCCAATGTCTGCTCTTGTGATTTTCATCATTGGATATTGTGTCCTAGGCTCCTTTATTTTTATTTCTTTACCGTATTCCTCAAGGTTTTATCAAATAATTTCGTGTTTGAAAGCATTCTGAACCTTTTTTTTTTTTTTTACAAATAGTAACGTTTCTGTTCCCTCCACCTCTGTATTAAACACGGCCTTAACATATTCAGTTCTATTTTTCTTTCCCACAGTGACTGAAAATCAGTTTGAATACAGAAGTAAACGAACACTGAATGACACAATGACAGACATAACTATAATACAAATCCAGCTGCTTTGACTTCCTAGTATATTTATAATGAAATAGAGGAATTGGTACTTGTATCAGTTGGCAATGGTATACTGACTTTAAATCATTGAAATACGTTTTTTATAAGTAAAAATACATATAACACTTTTAAGTTAACAAACAGTTAAAAAAAATAATAGTAATCAAAAAGGAAAGCCAAACATATTGTATATTGGCTTATATGTTTCTATGGTCCATTTTTTTTTTTTATTCCTGTAGACGATACAACAACAACAACAATAATAATAATAATAATTGTTATTATTATTATAATATTCATCATCATCATCATCATCATCATCATCATCATAAAACATAAAATTATCGAAACTAATTCTTTTCTTCTTACCATGTTTTGTCAGAGTGGAGTTTTATTTCCGTAGAGACTCCATGACATCTCTTGTTTCGACCTGAGCTAAACTTCACCTACTGCAGGTCAGAGACTTGGTTTAGACTGAAAAAAGTGCCTTTATGGGTTTCCTTTTTTCCCCCTGTAACTCAAGAAAATGACAGGAAGCCGTGAAACGAACCTGACATCAGGATATTAATATCAAGCAGGAAGGAAAAATAGAAACAAATGCTGAAATAAAGCTGGTTTGGAACAGCGCGTTGAGCTCTCATGCAGATGAGAAAAGCTCTGCGGTTTAGCTAGCCTCAAAAAGCTGAAGTGAGTCACACACACACACACACACGCACGGAGAGACGCGTGTGTGTGTGTGTGTGTGTGTGTGTGTGTGTGTGTGTTTCTGTGTAAAATGATTACCCTACTTAAATATTGCCCTCAGTGCAAACATCCTGAACTATAAAATGTAAAATGTTATAAAGTAGCATCCAGTTGTGTAAAAATGAAAAAATGAGAACGTGTTGTTCATAGTAAAGAAACGCAGAGAATGTGTTAATTCTTATCAGTCAGTCATGTCAGCATGCTGAGCCCTTTTCTTTTTTTTTTTGAGTTGTACTCAAACTGTCAGATTCCCTTTTCATTACACAACCATGAGACATCCATGAAATCAATTCATAAGCAGCTTTTTGTTTTATGTTCTGTTTTGTATAGACGCTTTCATTAATATCATTACTGAAAAAAAAAAAAAAGAGCCTAAAAGTGAAATCTCAGCTTGGTGTGACTGCTTAAACTGGTCAAACATCATATCTGACTGATAAGGTAGTTTCCAGCTTCTTTCAAGCATACGGTACCTGAGATGTCCTAATCACCTCATATTTCTTTGAAATAGCTCAGCGAAATACTCCAAACATTTGGTTCCACTGAGGGTTGAACCCAGAACCTTCAACATATAAAGCACATGTGATGACCACCACACAATGGAACCGGTTAATACATGATAATAATAACATGATAATTGATAATATTGCATTAGGTTGTGGCAATCCATGGATTATTTTCTTTCTAGCACTACCAGCAGGTAATGATGGTCTACCAGCTTTTCAACCTTCATTTATTCAGCAGGGATCTGTTGTTTTATCGGCTCTGGAAAGAAATTGGAAACCTATATGTCAATATAAATCTATTCAATCAATACACGAGTCCATCAGTACTCTCGAGCAAAGACAAGACTGGCTTCAGATGGCCTGTACTTTCAAATTCCCTTTACATGACAGCAGAAGCAGAAGGATTGTGCAGGATTTGGTCTCCCTCTGCCATACAAAAAGTGAATTACACGACCTTTAATATGAATAAGAAGGAAAAACATGCAGATGATCCTCATGATTAGAACCAGGGGGTATATTACAAATGAGTAATATACATAGAATTATGTCATTCATTAGTATTAGTTCTTTTACTAGTTATTTACAGACTACAAAGAGACTATTATAAGATATTATGATAAAACCCTCACACTCCATTATACTTGCCTTAGACAGTATATGTGCCTTACTATATTGCAGACTGTAAAAATAATGACACACAGGCAGAGGATAAATACTTTACTAAAGTTTCCTGAATACATGCACAAGATGTGACAGGACAGTTTTATTACCCAAACTCCCCCAATCTCTGCTCTTGTGTATCTTACTGTCTAAGCATCAAGGTTACAAGCCATTTTCCCAGCAGCTCCTATAAGATAATCTCCACAGCTCCTCTCATATCAGCTGTAATATTGGGCCTTAAATAATAAAAGGAAAAAATTGAGCTTTCTAAAAACTATTTTCCTCTTTCTATTTCCCTGCTGAAAAATAATTCGAAAGCAGCCCACATTATTATTGGATCCCAACATTTTCATGTTTAAAATTGCATTCTCATGGCTGTTGTCTACCAAAGGAAAAAAAAAAACAGCAACAAATACTGTGTTAATTAACAGAAAATAACCAGAAAAATCTATAATGTAAAAACTAAAGCATCTGATGGAAAGCAAAAAATCCTATTTCCATTATGGTAATGTCCATTATGTGATGAACAATAAAATAAAGTTGTTTTAATGGATTTTAATAATTTAATAACTAAAGCAAAACTGGAAAGGCAAAACTGGAAAACTGGAAAATGTGTAGAATAATAAACAGTAAATGAATATTTAGTGTAAATCATTACACTTATTTGGGAACATAGATGTTCTTACACTGTTACGGCGTTAACATGAGGATCCTATTTTAGTGATGAAATCAAACAATTAAAAGTCAAATTATAATAGCTATTATAGAAGATATAGAAAATAAATATCCATTACAGATGGACAATAATAATAGTACAATATTCTTTCTTGATGACGATACACTTTTCCCTTCCCCTCTCATTTGAATACTTGATTGAGAGTGTGTGTGTTTGTGTATTTTACATGTGTATTATATCACATAACTCCCTTCAATGGAACTAGGGGTCAAAACCTGTTCCAGCACGACAGTGCACCTGTACACAAAGCAAGCTCCAAGAAGATATGGTTTACCAACGTTTGATCGGAAGATCCCTGACCTCAAATCTACTGAACACATTTGGGATGAACTGAAATGCTCACTGCACCCCAGTCCCCTTCACGTCACATCAGTGTCTGATCTCATTAATGCTCTTAAATCTCAAAGTCCACACAGCCATGTTTCAATCTCTAGTGGAGAGCCTTCTGTGAAAATTGGTGGTTATAATGCGTCCATTTTTAATGCTCAATGTTTGTAGAATGATCTTTCAGGACAGATAGGGGGTATAATGGTCAGGTGTCCACAAACGTTTGCCATAAAAATATGTCCTTTTCATTAGACATAATTATAACAATACATATGACATACACATTCAAAGATGTGGATGTGGGAAAGAATATTAAATATATGGTTTATGTCTAACAAGATCTCTCTCTATGTTGCCAGGTCTGTGTGACAAAATCAGCCTAAATGGTGATCTAATGACCATTTTTATGTTTAGTTATAATAATAATAATAAACAATAAAAACATATTTAAAACACCAGTTCCAATGTTTTATAACCTTCCACGAGATTTTGCCAACATTTACCATTTTCCAATGTAAAAATCCAAACCCTTATACTTTTGACAGTTAATTGTTACATTTAATCATGTAGAATATCCTTTAGTAGCTCCTGTTATCATTTATACCACTTATAAACCAGCCTTTCCACTTTTTTCTATCCTAAAATCATTAAAACACAAATATTCAGTACATTAACATTAATAAAAAAAAAACAACCTGCACAAATTAGAACATATTACAACAAACACATCTGAATTTCAGCAAACCAAGAGACCAACCAGATTAGCAGAAAATAATTGATGATTTTTACTATAATGCATATTATTGCACCTGTTAATTCATTATATATTTAAATGAAAACCCTTATTACAATCTCAATGTTCTTTAATATACACAGCTCCTTTAAGATACAAAGCACCTGCAATAAAAGTAAAAAAAAAAAAAAAAAACCTATAAGGACTCAAAAAAGACAAATGAATAATCGTGTTCTCTCACAACCTTTAATTCATTCATTCATACTAAGCGGTTTCCAAAGAACAATCGATTCCCACAATCAGACGTGTTTTATGAAGCGTTCGATCATCAGTTGCACAGACCTTTAAAACGGCTAAAATCTTGCAGCTTCGAATTCAGTTTGGACTGCGTTAAAAAATAATTACAAAAACCTCTATACTTGCATACAAAAAGAAAAATCACATTGACATGTTACTCTTAAGCTGCAGAGAGGAATTTACATGCTCTTTATTAAAACTGTGTCTAACTTCCCGGCAGTCAGACATTTATTACTATTTCTTTTTTCTTTTCTTTAAGTCAATGGATCCTTTTTCGCATGATGATAAAAAATATACATCTGCAAAACACGGGCGGAGGAATTCTGAAAGCTTTAGGGAGAAGAGACAATACAAACAAACACTGAATAACTGTGCAAACATCAACAAAATTCTAGCTGCAAATGAAACATTCTGGCAAAATGAATAAGCTGGTAGACTCTAGTTTATGCTTCACACCTTGCATTTCAAAACCATAGTATTGACAAAAACAGTAGATAGTAGACCGAGGCAAGCGATTGATCAAAACAGTAGATTTTGCCAGCAGTTTTTGGAAAAAACAAAACAAAAAACAAATACAACATACGTATTTCCCTTCCCAATGAATGTACTATGCGCTACTATATGAATTTAAACAAAATCCACTTCAAATGTAAAGCAACTGACTTTACGAAATCATGTCGGAGCGGAAAACATTCATCGACACGTTATACATCTTAATCAATAACGTCTTTAGAATGGCTCGTGTTGATCGTGTTATGAGAGGATCCCAAAGCAGAAAAGTACAACTGAAAAACATTCCTCGTGGTTTGAGCATGCGAAGAAACCCAAAACAAACCCTTGACGCTCGGAACAAGTTGATCGGGTCACTTGTGGATCAGACCCACTGACGTATAATTTGCACTTTCCTTAAAAAGTACTGACTGATATCAAACTGTGAGGATTGTAAAATTGCATTGCAGCATTCTACCAAACAAGTGCACCTATGCAACTTAATTTCAACCAGCATTACATTACAAAGTTCAACCCACCTTAAAAAAAAAATAACTCTCACCCACTTGATTCTGAATAATAAACACAAATAAACCTAATTACTATGGGTCCGTATAATGATAAGAACTGGCACGCGAAAACACTGATGACCGAAAAAGTACCGACTAGAACAAAAGCGTGGCCTTCGACAGGCGATACACATAAAAAAAAAACATGATATGCATCACTCGGAAACTTCTACAAAAATTAAATACGTGAAAATATTTACAAGTAGAAGCAATTCTTTCACGATTTTGTCTTTAATGGACAATGAGAACGCGTGTCGTCCCAGTGTCAAGCAGTTCCGATGCCCGAGACCTTCTCTTGTTTTAAACGATAATGACTGCAACCGTAACACCTTGAATTTATACACAGTAATATAATAGTGAACGTTATTATTTTTAGCCTATAAATGAATTCCACCTAAGGCTAAAAGTCTGATTTGCACCCTCAATTACTGAGAACTTATGTAAACTACTGAAAAAAATAACCCAAACGAGTGAAATAAATAGGAGTGTCTGGCACAGAAAAAGCGAGTTCCACATGACATACAGTGTCCTGTTGAGGTTTAACAGTTTTTCCGTTAGACGATATATTGGTTGGTGGCATAGTTCGTTGTGTAGGCCTGCCTGCTGTACTGAAAGTGGTCACTGTGCATGTTGGTCCGGCTGTACTGATATTCCGAGCCTTGTTTCGAGGGCACTGAGCCATTAGACTGGGGCTTGTCGAACGAAATCATATCCTGTGAAGAGACCGGCAGCAATTTCTTCTTCGTCTCTTGGTTCGCGTCGTATTTCGCCTGTGGAAATAACAGAAAATATAATTGAGATCATCCCTTACAGAGCGGAGATACTCGAGGAATCATTTACTTCCTACAGGTAACAAAATCTTATTCTATTGGACCTGAAGAAAAAAAAATATTTGCAGCATATGGAAAAACTTTAGGATGTGGAAATAAAAGGTAAAGGAAATGAAAGAAGAACAGTGCCTTTCATAATTATTAACCTCCCTCCCATTAATATACATCAACAATCTCAAATTGATTTCGTTATTATTTACAACATACTACATGTTCACCCTCGTACACATTTGCTCAGCTGCACTGCGTCATGTTTTTGCTTGTTGTTTTCATATTGAAATATCTGTACATTGGGTTCCTGGGTATTCAGACATCCTGCTATTTGGAAAACTGCAAAAAAAAAACCCAACTTAAAAGTTCATTCCTGTCCAACTTGCTGCTATTAGATGTCACCTTATTTGAATGGAGTCAAACAGGGAGCAACTCCACATGACCTCAATATAAATACACCTGTTCACACGAATGCCCGGAGATAACGTACTTAAATAAACAGAGTCTTGAAGGAACTTTTCAAATACGTTCAGGACAAAGTATTAGAAACGTATTAAATATCATTCGATCATAAGGACCGCCACAAAAAAACAAATGTGGCACTACTATGACACTGCTCAAAGGTCATCAATAATCAGAAAAAGGAGGGTCAAGGGAAACTACTGAAGGGTGGTGAAGAGTCTTGTAGGTCAAATGGAAGATGTAGTCACAGGAAAACCCTTTGCCCAGACACACCACAAAGAGAGAAAAAAGAAAAAAAAAATTACACATTAAAATAATTTTTTTGACACCCAGCAAATATGTGGAAAATATTGCTCTGGTCTAATGAGATAAAAATGAAAATGAAAATAAGTGCTTGGTGAGAAACCCAGAATTGCTCATCACTCTGAAGCACGGTGGTGGCGGCAGCACCATGTTGTGGAAATGCTTTTCATCAGCAGGAACTGTGAAACTAGTCAGGGTTGAGGGTAAAAAAAAGATATAGACTAATACATTCTTTCTTCATGGGTTCAAACCCCAGCACTACCAATATGCCAATGTTGGGCCCTCAAGACTCTTAACCAGCTCTGCTCTAGTAGACCATGTGTTCTGAGCCCAGGTTTCTAACACCTGGGATATGCAAAGGAGGAAATAAACCTGCTCTGTGAAACCTGCAAGACAAAGGCTTTGTTTTGTCTTTTTCTGGAGCTGAGGCTCATCTTTCAACAGGACAATGAACATAAGCTTCCTGACTTGGAAAGTACGAAACGGTATAAATTCCACTGAAGTCCATTTCCATTCCAAGTTGTAACAATACAGAATTTCAAACCACTGTTAATGTAGGAAAGCCTGAGAATTTTACCTTGTTGTACAGGAAGACACCCAGGATGGCAGTCATCATCCCCATGATGTTGGACGGGCTAACAGGGTTTCTCAGTAATAGTAAGGATATACTGATCACCATGATCCTCTTCGTAGCGTTAGCAACCGCGTAGCTGAGAGGACTGACTATGTTTAAAACGCTAAACGCAATCATGTTCTGTGCAAAGTTGCAGAAGCCACTGATAATGAGCAGCACCAACGTTTCAGTCCAGCTGGAAACCTCTGACTGTGAATTAAAAAATAAAAAAAAAGAGAAAGAGATTGAGAAAAGAGCAGGAATTAGTTGGAATAACACCAACTATAGTGATAATATAAATATTGTATTGTGTATCTTTATAAATGTTATTGTATATTATATTGTAATATTTTTCTTCCCTTGGTGCATGCTGATTGTCTATTTCAAAGGAGCAGGTCTACATTGGGGCTGTTTTGAGTTTTTTTGTTTTCCCCCTGACCAAAGTTCACTGCTATTATGAAAATGACGATAGTAACAGTAATATTTATACCACAAGACTTCGGAATCCTCTAATCTAATTGGTCAGAACAGATTTTCTATAACAGCAGCTCTAATATAGTCTTGGTACCCTTTAAGACCTAAAGTGGTCTTAAGTGGTATAGCAGCTGCACAATACTAGATCACAAGGCCCTACAGAGAGTTCAACAATCTGCCATCAGGCAGGTGATACTGAAGTATTCATTCCAGAACCATCAGGCTGAAGAATAGTTTTTACCCTCAGGCTCTCAGAATAAACGAACTGTAGTACAGTCTCACTGCAAACCACAACTGCCAACTGACTCTTATACATTTCAGAAATATTTACACTGTTGAACACACTGGGACTGCACAATTCTTCATTCTCACAACTCTTAATAGGACTGCACTCAGTACTATTGCACCTTACTTGCACACTACGTATCTTTGCATATTTTTTGCACACCAAATATACACATTCTACTTGTAATCCTCCGTCTACCAGATTTTTTTTTATTTTTATAAAAAATACCTCATGCTAATATGACGTTTATATATACACACATACATAAGGATTGGGTCGCCAGACCTTTCCTGCTATATGTGGTTCTTTTCTAAACTGTTACCACAAATCTGGAAGCACTTAATTGTACAGGACGTCTTTAGATGCGCTATAATAAAATGCTGCATTCACTTGAGCTTGGAAACCCAAAGCTGTTCCAGCATGGCGATGCCCCTGTGCACAAAGTTCTCTCCATTAAGATCTGGTTTACATGCTTTGGAGAAGACGATCTTGAGTAGCCTGCTGTAGAGCTCTGATCTTATCCCTACGGACTGAACCTCTGGGATGAATTGGAACGCTGACTGCACCCCAGGCCTCCTCACCTACATCAGTACCTGCCTTTCATAATACCCTTGTGGCTGATGAACACAAATATCCATAAGCACACTCCAAAATCTAGTGGAACAGCTTCCCAGAAGAGTGGAGGGAATTATAAGAGCAAATTGGAACTAAATGTGGAATGCAATGCCCAAGAATCAAATACCATACTTATGATCAGGTGACCCAATACTTTTGGCAATATAGTGTATATACACATACTTTTGCACACACTTGTAAATAATTATAACTTTCTTATGCCTCGTTATTACTTCTCTCTCCTTTTTCTTATTTCGGTTTTTTTTTTTATATTGTGTTTAATGTTTAATATTGTATTTAGGGCTGCATTGACACAAATGTGAATTGATGGTGCCTTGTACAAGTCTTGAAACAAATGTATTTAAGGAGAATGAAACCCATTAAATAATTTTGGGGGGAAATTCCTTGACTGTTACAAGAAACTCTTATTGGGTAACTTAGGGGTCAGTCAACAACTGTTTTTAATGCGCGATTCATGATAGAGATCAAATGTCACAAGCGGCTCCTTTACTTACAAAGTCTCCATCGACCAGAAAAGAAGACAGGTCAACTAAAATCCACGTGGGCAACATGAACAAAACTGCATTGAAGCCAAGAGTGTTGAGCAGATGCAGGTGGTGGATCCTTGTGTCACGCAAAACCTAAGACGTG
>JAAIIK010000122.1:1380036-1390078 GCA_014706435.1 Silurus glanis
ATATATGTATGTATGTGTGTGTATGTGTGTGTGTGTGTGTGTGCGCGTGTGTGCGTGTGTGTATGTATATTAGGGGTGTAACGGTACACGTATTTGTACCGAAATATTTCGGTACAGGGCTTTCGGTTTGGTACACACGTGCACCAAATGCAATCATTTTTACGTGGCAGAACATCGGAGTTAAAATCCGAGATCCCCCAGGAACGTATTAAGCGGCGGGCTGCAATTTTGTTTAGTCTCCGCCTCTGCCATTATTATTATTATTAAACTTAAAACCATACACAACAATGCCAGCGGTATAAAAACGAAACTAGAGTTTGTGCAGTGTCACTGTGGCTACTCACTCTACTCTACTACTCACTAACCAGGAAGTGACTAGCGGCTAACACTAGTGCTATGGATTCTTTATCGTTGTATGTCCAGCTTCAAGAATTTCTCTTAAAAGGAGAAAATCCTGACAATGAATGAAGGATGGAGGCAACGAAGACATTTCAACAAAGTATCCTGAAATAAGCAGAACAGTTAAGTAGACATTTAAATGTAAAACAAACACACACACACACACACACACACACACACACACACACACACACACACACACACACACACACACACACACACACACACACACACACACACCCCTGTATTAACCAAATGTCTAACAAATTTCTTTCTTTCGGCTTCTCCCATTAGGGGTTGCCACAGCGGATCCTCCGCATGTTTGATTTGGCACGTTTTTACGCTGGATGCCCTTCCTAACGCAACCCTCCCCATTTATCCGGGCTTGAGACCGGCACTAAGAGTGGCTGGGGTTGGTTCCCTGACTGGGGATCGAACCCGGGCCGCAGCGGTGAGAGCGCCGCATCCTAACCACTAGACCACGAGGGAACAAATGAAAAAGATTAAATTAAAATTTTCCTTTTTTTTTTTTTATTTAAATGAATTTAATTTGTGCCAATGTAATCAAAATAATACAATTTTATTTATTATATTTTATTTTTTTTATAAAATATTATTCCAAGCAGGTATTTTATTGAACTATATATCAACATGAAAATGGAAACTGTTGATGTTCACAAATGTTATTAATAATAAACTGAGTTAATAAAATTGTATAAATTTACAATTTAGACAGTATTTAATGCAGCCATAAAGCTGCTTGTGCCTTGTGTCCTTCCGATATCTATGTACTGTAGTCGAGAAGGTCTGTGACTTCATGTCACAGTGGCTGAAATCACATTTCAAAACTATTCAGGTGTTTTTTTTTTTTTCTTCTTCAGATTTGTACTATCTAGCTATGCTTCACAACCCCCATGAGGCTCCCTAAACCCCACTATGAAAGATCTAGAACAATACAGTCAAGAAATCTTGTTATATTTAACACTATTTGTATGCGAAAGTTGAAAGAAAAAAAAAAGACATTTTTAACAAATAGTGCTCCTTACTTCAGCTGGGACACAATCTAAGTTTAACTTAAAGTTTTCTGTGCATTTGATGATTTATTGGATGATTAATGAGTCTTGGGAAATATGGCTTCAGACATGAAAACCTATGTGACCTCGTCCTATTTGAATGAGGCATGCACCTGCTAGTAATCATCAAAAAACCAGTTTCAAGTTTCTGTTCAAAAAATGCAAATGTATACGTTCCAGTAATCGTGTTATATGTGGGTCAGTTTCATAAAATCTAATCATGGATCTAACCAGATTATTCTTTTACTGCAGTTACGTTTTTTTTTTTTTTATTTTTATTAAAATGTCCAAGTGTCCTTAATAATAAAAAATAAATCTTTTACTGCACTTGAACTCTAAAAACCTGAAAATTTTTAATACAAATGAAATTCATTTATTTTGCTGCTCATAGCTATAAACAGCTGTGTGACACAAGGCAGTTCTGTACTGTACTGAAAATTGTTCTGTACTGAAGGGTTCCATTCAATTTATTCAAAAGAAAGGCCTACAAGGTTCAAATCCACCTCTCCCACACACAGGTGGATTTTATACCACCTTCCCAGACCACCAAGGCCCACAGATCCCTCCCATAAAACCCCTCAGACCCTTGACCCCATTCTGTACCACCACAGCCCATGGACCCCTCTCGATGGATCCCCAAGAACCACAGACTCCACCTTAGATCCCCAAGAACCACAGACCCCACCTTGGATCCCCAAGAACCACAGACCCCACCTTGGACCCTCACGGACCCCACATGGACCACTACGGTCTAATGACCCCCCACAGACACGAATCCCACCGGACCTGTTGGTTGTGGACCACTGCTCTAGAGCCCACAGAGCTGAGTCTAACCCGGAAGTGCTAGTCGGGATGTTGAACCTGATCAGAGGCCGGACAGGGTCCAAATATATCTTATTTCGAATAAAAATGGAAGAGAACACAAATATATAAATATATAAAAGAAAGGCAGCAGTAAACAGTGCACTGAGAAAAGGGTTTGTGTTCGTTACTCACGTTGCTGTGAGCGTCAGTTGCCTGAAGCAGTCGGTCTCTGATTTGCTGAGCGGTTACGGTTGCCGTTGGCGACGCCGTTGTCATGGTCATGCAGTCAGACTGGGCAGCGCGCGGCTCCGGAACTGTGTACAATCTACTGATCTTCTGATCTACTGATCTTCTGATCTACTGATCTACTGCTGAAATGACACAGTCCATCACTACAGCTCAGTCTACCCGAATGTCAGCAATGAATTAAAAGAAAACTTGCGTAACTTAACAAAAGAACACATGTCACCTCTCTCTCTCTCTCTCTCTCTCTCTCTCTCTCTCTCTCTCTCTCTCTCTCTCTCTCTAGTACACCAATAGCTATAAACCCAGCTCGCGATGGCTGATGGGAAAACTTACCCCCTCCTCGCCCTCCCCTTGTAGCTCTCACAGGCTGACTTCCAAACGGCTGTCAATTGACCGCGAAGTGCACTAGGAAAAGCCTCGTGTACTGTATAACTCGTCCCCCTGAAGTGCACTTACACAAAGTGTACATCTGTATTTAGGATTCAGCCCAAGCGATGCTCTAGAAATAGACCGTGTCCCTCAGATACAGAGCCAAAGCGTCTCAGTGCTTCTGACAGTTTTAATGTAGGTGTTTATGGAGAGGCCATAAAGATGTCAAAATGAAAAAAGAACCAAAAGAATAAAATGAATGAGCTAATAAATCAATTACAAATGAAGGAATATTGCAGTATTAGAAACTGAAGGATACAAAAATACAACGAAATTATTATTATTATTATTATTATTATTATTATTATTATTAAAACACTCTATTAATACTAATCCATATTTCCTGCGATTGTTTATATTTTAATACAGGGCCTGTCAGGATTTTTAAAAACACCTAGTATTTTAAGGGTTTTGAGAGACACATGCATGTTCCTTCTGTTTCTATGCATCAAACGAGGTAGTTTAATCTTATATAGATGCCCTTTGACCAAACAAATATATAAATGTTTCACTTTATTTTCATGGAAAAATCCTCCCTTAGCATGAATAACAGCTTTACACACACTTGCCTTCCGGACAGTTCGTTTTTTTTCAGAGATTCAGCTGAAATACTGCCATACCTCTTGTAAAACATGTCAAATGTGTTTCTTTCCTAGTTGGAGATTTTTTTGCTGACCTTGCCATCAAGTTAATCCCAGAGCAGTTCAATAGGATTTAGGTGTGGTGACTGCAGGCTACTCCATGATACACAACACTCCAGCTGACTGTTTGCTCTCCATGTTGATCTTAGACATAAGCTTCAGGTCCTTGTCTTCTTGTGAAGTTCATTCCAATAAGCTGCAGTCCAGATAAGTATGGAATGGTAGACATGTTGGTTCAGTTTTCCTTCTACCTGGAATAAGTCTCCAACTTTTTCTGCTCCAAAACAACCCCAAAACTTTAAGCTTTTACCTGAAGCTTTAGATGTTTGACTGTGGGGGTGAAGCATTCTGGTATCTTCTCTGATGCTCTCCAGTTTACAAAGTGCTTCTGTTAGAGACACTCATATCATATTTGGACTTATCTGTCCACGAAACAATCTGCCAGTGAATCACTGCCCAATTCTTGGTTGTTTTTTTAATTTGACTGAGATTGTTGAATATAAACAGGAGAAACTTTTCCCAAACCCCATAAGTGTTTCCGAACCTTTTACAGGCACTTCACTTCTTTTCCTTAAGTGTAAATATTTCCTCTGGTTCATAATGTTCCTAAAGTTTGTAAACATAGCTTTTTTCTCTTTTTTTTTTTTTTTTGCTACACGCTCAGGTTCTGCGACATTATAATCATGATTCTGATGTTTGTTTGTTTTTCTATAAAATCATATATGGACAACAAATATAATGAGAATTTTACATTCTAACAAGCAAGGCCAATACTTTTTGGTCAGTAATTTCTTGTACTGTATCATGAAAACTGTGATATATAAAAAGGAGCTTTAACCAGGATCAAAGAGGATGGATGTGTATTATAGAACATGTATCGAAATTTCTGCTGAGCTCATGAATATAAGCATACATCAAATATACATATGACCAATGGATATGATATGCATGTCAGCTACTATTTTTAGGAAAATATTTCATGTCCATGTTCTAGAGATACAGTATCTTTTGGAGGGAAATCCTTCTGCAAAGTACATAATTTATTAAATATTGTATATATGATGCTAAATTTACATTGAATGGGATGAAGGCACATCACAAAATCTCTATTAATATGACATTTAGTTGTGTGCTAATCAATGATTAAAAAAAAAAAAAAAAAAAAAGGTTACAAAAATAAAATAAAATAAACAGTTCTCCCTGTGTCTGAGTCTCCTGCAGGTTTTCATGATTTCTTCTACCTCCCCCAAAAATGTCAAATTGTAGACCGGCTACACTCAATTTCCCCCAAGTTTAAATGTGTGTGATGAACATGTGTCCCATTTAGAGGGCATTCCCACCTTGTTGCCAAGATAAGCTTCGGCTCGAGCACTAAAAGTCTAAAAAACTGTAGAAAGAACATTACTAATAATCTTACATTCTAGTGCTCATGTTAGTTCTCACTCTCCAGTGTTTTGTATTGTTTAAAGATTTATAATCACACTCTTGATGTCACCCAAATGAGGATGGGTTCCCCTTTTGAGTCTGGTTCCTCTCAAGGTTTCTTCCTCATAACATCTAAGGGAGTTTTTCCTCACCACAGTCCCCATGGCTGCTCATCAGAGATAAATACACACCATTTACCTCAACTCTTAAAATTCTGTAAAGCTGCTTTGAGTCAATCTCTGTTGTGAAATGCGCTATAGAAATAAACTTGACTTGACTTGACCCCGACCAGGATAAAGTGGGTTACTGAAGATGAATAAATAAATTTCAACCTATCTTTGCCCATAAACAGTTATCTGAAAATGATGTTCAGTTTCAGACCTCTCAAGCTTTTCACACTCAAATGGCTCTAAATAGTTTCCTGAAATGATCAAATAGGACAAGGTATTGCAAGTCACTTTTTAATAGTAGGTCTGTGTTTTTGTCTTCTTCCAGAGAACAATGACTTTTGCATTGAAACTGAATAAGAAACTGAATCATCTCTTCTTTTATACAATTATCATGATTTGTATTAAAACGTTTCGTGTTTAATCAAAAGAATCATAGTTTTGAAGTCACTAATTCAACAGAAGAAACACTGAAAGAAAGAAGAAAAAAAAAAAAAAGATTTATTTCAGGGTGCCGCTCTATTTGCCAATGCACATACAGCTGATATTCACAAAAAAAAGCTTTGTATCTGCTGATGATCACAAGCACCTCAACTGACATGCAAATTTAATAAACATGTCAGTCTGACACTGATAGAGACAGAAGGGTCAACAGTAGTCCTTATGACTTTCGAAATAACCTTTAGTTAGACCCATGAGACACTGGCATAGTGGATTAAATAGAGGAAATGTGTGAAAGATTTCCTGCTCCTAAGGCTCTTGAGAAGGTTAAGCCAGAAATGAACATCCCACTACCGGGAAAAAAAAAGTGTTGAGGATTGTCCTTCATGTTAGTGTCCAGGCTGGGAATGTAGTGGGTTATGATCCGAATAACCTGAGGACAAAATTGGAAAACACACAGATGAACGATATAAATGACAAATATCAAAATGACTCAGACCAATTATTTTTTTCACACTGTTACAATAAAATGCTTTAACTGGAATCGCTAAAATATCACTGACAATAATTATTGAGATCCCTTGCTAGATACACTAGACCAGGGGGCACCAGGTCGCCCGCAAGGACCACATGAGTCGCCCGTGGGCCTTTTCTAAAAATAGCTCACCTTAGCGCCACTTACCAGTGAATTGCATTTAATTTATTTTGTTGCTATTCTTTTTTTAAATCACACTTGCATTGGTATAAAGTTGTATATAGTTATATAAGTTTTGCATATTGATATTGATCTGTTTCCTACCTTGTTAAATCATTGTTGATAATCATTAACATGATCAGTGTCTTTACATAGATGAAGATCATTAATTATTAATAACAACATATAATTAAAGGTAAATTGAGCAAATTTGTTATTTCAGAAGTGTGTAGCCCTTTACATTAACCGGTACCCAAGAAGTAGCTCTCAGTTTCAAAAAGGCTGCACTAGATCTTTAAGATGTTTCTACACCTTGCCTGGATTCCACTTGTGATTCAGCATACACACAGTTCTATATAAAAAGTCTAAGAGCTGAAAATACATAACTGAGCAAATACCAGAGCAGAAAATCTGCTGCGATGAAGGTTCCCAAGAGTACATTATTATCCAAACTCTATAAATGGAAGTTTGGTACAACCAACACCCTTCTTAGAGCACTGGGAGGAGGATCTGGGTGAGAAGGGTGACCAAGAACCCAATGTTTGAGTAGATCTTCAGAGATCATATGTGGAGAAACTTGAAAATGATCAACTATTATAATGGCAACAATTTATCTGCCTTCATGACAGATCCTTCTCCTCGGTGCATGACAGGAGATACACCGGCGTTCATTTAGCTTTTTATTTCTTTTAGCAAATTCAGTGTTTTTAAGGCATAATGTTGGGATCTAAAGGAGTGTACTTTCTGAATGCACTGTAACACATGTGATCTAGTGTTTGGGTAATCCGTCAATCCAGACATAACCCCGGATACTCACAAGATCATGCAGAACATAATGAAGATGTTCCACAGCGCTATAAAAATGCGGAAGTAGCGCAGACTCAGCAAAAACTCCCGGATGTTGTCACCTGGAAATAAACAGGTCGATCACAGGTCCGTGTTATACTTCACCCCCACTGTTCTGTCTCTCTCTGATTGTACTGTATGTAAAGGTACCTGTAGTTGATCGTCCGGGATCATCGCCGAATCCGTGCGACTGCGTCTCTTTCCTTTTCCTGTCATTTACACACACAGCGATCACACGAGATCGTGAAAAAGCTTTACTAACTCAAATACTGCGACACACGACAACATCGAGCAAAATGGCGTACTTACAATTTAAAGTTTAAGACCGCCCCGGCGTTCATCAACAACGTGCTGAAAAACAAAACAAAACCAGAGACGTGACGTGGAAAGTCTGATCATCAACAGCGCTGCTATTTACATTCATCTGTCTAACAGTAGATCCTGAATCCAAACAAAGCACAGATCCTGCTTTCAAACTCAAAACAACAGATATTTTAAATGTTCAATGTGTTTAAGGATTTTTCCCTTTTTTTCTTTTTATTTACCAGAAAATTAACAGATCGCCGATCATCTTGTCACTCTACAGCCTCCTCTTCTTCTGACCGCATTCAAATGTTGACCATTAAGGGGGGCCTCACGGTCGCCACCTGCTGGTCAGGACCTATTTAATGCGCCAACAAGACGACGACAACAACAACAACAACAACAAAAAAAAAGTAACAATTATAAGCAGATTTAAAATATTTTTTAACCCACCCATTAGTAAATATGATATTAAACAGGACGTTATACCTCCAAACCTTCTTCTTTCGGCTTCTCCCATTAGGGGTCGCCACAGCGGATCATCTGTCTCCATACCCCCCTGTCCTCTACATCTACCGCTTTCAAACCAACTACCTGCATGTCTTCCTTCACCACATCCATAAACCTCCTCCTTGGTCTTCCTCTTTTCCTCCTTCCCTGGTGGCTCCATCCTCAGCATTCTCCTACTGATATACCCCATGTCCCTCCTCTGCACATGTCCAAACCATCTCAATTGGGCCTCTCTCACTTTGTCTCCAAAACATCCTACATGCGCTGTCCCTCTAATAAAACGTTAAACCTCCAAACCAAATGTACATAAATAGTTTTGGAGGTACAGTATCTCACAAAAGTGAGTACACCCCTCACATTTCAGCAACCATTTTAGTGTATCTTCTCAAGGGACTATACTATAGAAATGAAACTTGGGTATATTTTAGAGTCAATGTATGTTGAATGTATTCAACAATTCTAATTCTCAAATCCTCAGAGAGTCTTTGCCATGAGGTGCCATATTGAACATCCAGTGATCAGTATGAGAGATTTGCACTCAAAGCACCATATTCTAGCTGCTCTAATACAAGATACACACATTTGTATGGTCCTGTCAAGCAGACAAAAACATGAATGACGAATAGGACATGTGGCTTTGCATGGTTACACAACATACAGCTGTTATTAATTAGAGTGTACTCACTTTTGTTGCCAGTTATTTAGACAATAATGGCTGTATGTTGAGTTATTTTCAAAGGACAGTAAATCTTTACTGCTATACAAGCTGCACATTGAATTGTTGGTACCCTTAAATTAGAGAAAGAAAAAACACACAAAGGACACTGAAATAACTTGAAACTGACAAAAGCAATAATAAATAAAAAAAAAAATACTGAAACTTAACTAATGAAAATCAGACATTGCTTTTGAATTGTGGTTCAACAGAAGCATTAAAAAAAAAAAAAACATTTTTAAACTGGCCTGGAAAAAAATGATGGTACTGTAACTTAATATTTTGTTGCACAACCTTTCGAGGCAATCACTGCAATTCAGCAAATTCTGTAACCTTCTATAAGACTCCTGCGTCTGTCGACAGGTATTTCGGCCCACTCCTCATGAGCAAAGTGCTCCAGCTGTCTCAGGTTTGAAGGGTGCCTTCTCCAGACTGCATGTTTCAGCTTTTTCTATAGATGTTCAATAGGATTTAGATTGTATGTATGTACAGTATGTAGGCCATACAGCCTGAGCTTACACATCATCAAAGAGTCGATTCAAGTTCATTTAAGGTCATCTACTGAAACCCCTAATAGAAAATACTTTATCTTTTAGAGCAATTCTGCCAGGATCCTACACTTTGGAGGAACCTAGATCCACGTGGAGCTGACCTGGAGCTCAGTGTTCCTGTTTGACAGGTTCTTATGGATCTAAACACTTTTCCTGAGCCGCCCATAAGAGGCAGTATAACCCCGCAGTTAGTCTCCTTCTCCATGCCTTCCTGAAGTCCTCGTTCAACCCTGGGGGTGCAGATGAGCCGCAGTATATTAATAGGAGACTATATGTGTCCATCTCTCTTTCACCCTCAGAGGCTTTTGCGCGGACACACCGTCCACGGGCCTTTAACCAGCTCTCTGTACATGAACTAATACTGTCATCAGCTCCACAGCCGAAACCATGGAGGTCCTGGACGCACTGAATTTGGGCGAATTTGCCCAATACTTCTCGAAAATGACCATGTTTCCTGTATTTGATTTGGCCTATTACATCGTGTCCATACTCTACCTCAAGTATGAACCGGGTAAGTGTGACACATATGTCTTGGCATGTCCTATTTTTTTTTTTTTTTTTTTTTTTTTAATTTGCGGGTATTTCTTTGCGTCTGTAATATACCATGTTTATAACATGTTGCCGAATGATCCTCTGATCACTGCTTTAAACATGTCACATCCACTGCCTCATTGCCACAGGTGTATTCCAGGATAATGATTTCTATTAGAGCATGCACCTTTTATATTTATTATAATGCACCTTATCCCTTATTATCTGTTATTCTTTTTCTCCAAATTTCTGTCTTTTTTTTTTTTT
>JAAIIK010000122.1:1390478-1402428 GCA_014706435.1 Silurus glanis
CGGCTCGAAATCTGATAGATGCTCTCTGTACATACCAGAGCTGGAATAAATAGACTTGCCCTAAATAGACAACAGCAAGAGAGAGCACAACTTTGCCCTGTTTTAAAACGAGCAGCACTCTTTTAGAGCAACACAGATTAAAGCAGCGGTTAGTAACCTGTTTCCATAGCAACTGAGAGCTCACTTTGTAAGGGGACGAATTGTGTAGTCACAATCGTTCAATTGTGCAGTGGTCATTTGACAACAAAGCGGCTAACTGTAAACAGAAATGACCCAGAAACATACAGCGGCTCGGTCCATGGTCGGTTCTGTCCATGAATATAAAACACAACAGGGTATTGGGATATGACCCGATGTTTTTTTGTTATCATGTTGTCTTTCTTTTAGCATAGGAGATCCCAACATTAACTATTTTTGCACTTGTTAAAGAGCGGCACCTTTATTACTTATTCACAGTTGATTCAGGTGTTCAGGTGATGATGTCTGTTGTAGTTCCTTCTGTCGTTCCCTCACCCACTTCTGTTGCCTCTTTTGTTTTGCCTTTTTGAAGTTAAAATGTGGAACAGCTGTTTATCATGTTACAGAGACATCACAAAGCATTAAGCTGTCTTCCTGAAAACTATAAAAAAAAACTATAAAGAACAAAGTGCTAATGCTGGAGATTGGTTCCATAAATATACATTTATATACATATAAACATATATACACATATTATATACATAGCTTCAACCATTTCATCACAAACGGCCACAGTCTCTGTCTTTGCCAAATGACTGTGGATTAGCATATTTGCCTGTGTTGTACATAAAACTTCTGTTACAGCTGTGACGTCGTCGAAAATTTATTCTGACCAATCAGATTCGAGTATTTAACAGCGCTGTTGAAGCATCTCGCACATTGCTTAAGGCCAATTTAGACTGTTTTTCTGTATTGGAGTTTTCATTACAAACCCGATTGCTTTTATGATGTTTGAAAATGTAAAAAAAAGTTTTCTTTGTGAGATTTGAGTAAACAACCCACTGAGTATAGGGTAGGACATTTTTAAGGATTGAATGAATTCAGCACCAGAATCACTTCAAGGATCACTTATCAGTTTTACATCTATGGATAAAATCTTCGTTTGAAAGGTTTGCAACTCATTTGTCTATAGAAGAAAAAAATGGACATAGTGCCTCATTGTAAGAGTTGCTTTCACTTGTCAAGCACAAATGCCACCACTTTCAGCACGCTCGAGGTCAAAGATCACAGCTGGCCTTCCAGTTGCCATGAATGAGTCGCCGTGGACTGATGTTTATTTTTAGTCATCATTTGATAGGATCATTTCTCCTACAAAATGCCTGCTGGCCACACCTGTTCCATAAGATCTGTTTGTCCATGAAGCTTTGGAGGCAATGAAAGACTTTTGCTGATATCATTTCTAAAGATTAAACACTTATCTGAATTTACTAAGCCCTGTTTGGACTGGCATGCTCATGGAGTGCAAGGCTGTGTCCACTTTTACACACATTATTATTCATACGCCGTGTTCATGTATTGGATCCAGCCAGAATGCACATTTCCAGAGATCAATTACAAAAAAACACTAAAATCCCTCCTTGTGCTGGATTGTTTCTTACATTTAAACTGAAAGAAAGAGTCTGAACAGGGGGTAATAATACGAGTCTCTGTTTTGCAGGTTCAGTGGAGGTGTCCCGCAGAAGCCCCGTGGCCTCTTGGCTGTGTGCAATGCTTTACTGCTTTGGGAGCTACATCCTAGCAGACATCATGCTCGGACACAGCCCCATCGACTATTTTCATAATAACAGCCACATCCTCTTGGCCTCAGCTGTATGGTAAGATCCTTGTTCAGAAAGCAGATACTCTCACATGCAGGCAGCAGCCAAAATGATTTGCATCACATTTGCACAGGTTTCAAGCTCTTAAAAAAAGATCAACACATTCAACCTTTACTATGTAACTAAAGGCTCGCTACGCCCTAAATGAAGATAAAAAAAAAAGCCACTATGATTTATGAAACACGTGAAAATCCCTTACACCATATTGCATCATGCTGTGTATTAATTATAGGGCTGTAGCTTGATTCAACTATATTCCATTCAGTTTTCATGGGGACTCTGTAAAGTCACCCTAGACTACTGTTTGAATAATACTAAGCAAGATATGTAATGAACTTGGTCTATAAAACATGAGGTACCAGATCACCAATGAGTTGCTTTGACAATTCAGATTCAGTTCACATGCTCTGAAAGTTTGATCAAATTCAGTCACAGTAGCTCTATAGCATTGGTATGATGATCACAGAATGATAAGAGATTGAACTATTGTAATTTGGCATTGTCATAAGAAAATCAGATGAATCAGCTGTACATTGTGTGTGTGTGTGTGTGTGTGTGTGCGCGCAGGTATATAAAATGTGCTCAAGGCATCCAAAATGTACCTAATGCAACATAATACAATTATGACAAAATGAATACCCTGATTAGTAAAAAAAAAAAAAAAGACAAAGATAATTTCATTAAAATGATTTGAGAATTATTACTTGAAGTATTTTATTTCAAAACTGCAAAGGCAATGCGACAAATGAAAGATTACATTCTGTACATTAAGTACAGGAATTAATCTATAACAAAAAATAAAGGTGGAAAAGTCTTCCAATTGAATTTATTTTGTAATATCCACCATACCGAGCTAATGGCCATATTCCAGGCATTGTGCTAAACTTACAAGGTTATTCCATTATTCCATTAGCAAACATCTGTTTGCTGAAATAACATCGAAATGACATTTCAGAAATTGAAATGTCGATTTTTTGTTCTCTCATTTGACACTGTGCTTTTTGGAGATAAGATAAGGAATGACATGTTATGAAATACATGAGGTTTATGGATATGGTTGAGGGAGGACATTCAGGTAGTTGGTTTGAAAGAGGCAGATGTAGAGGATGGGGGGGTATGGAGACAGATGATCCGCTGTGGCGACCCCTAACAGAGGAGAAGCCGAAAAAAAAGAAGATGTTATGAAATACATAAATATTGCGAAAAAGACCATAGATGAAGCTCCGCCTTTCTCATAGTTCTCATTGCTCCTGTAAATTCCACCTTCTCTCTACAATGAAACAACTCGTACCCAGGCCTATTCAAAACGTCTCTCTTTTTCAGCATCTATCCCTGGTTCCATGTATGATCTTGTTAACTGGCCCTCGATGAGCTGCATCAGTTGTATCAGATAACCAAATAATGACTAATCATTTAAGAAGAAGAAAAAAAAACCAAGTAATATTTTTGGAGAATTTTGTAATTCCACACATGCTTTTAGTGTGGAATAATTCGAATGGTTTTACTTTTGCGTGAATTTTGCTGTTTCCAGCTTCTCCCCAAATAATTAACTGCAGCTAAATTAATGAAACTAAGGTGGCACAGGAGGCCTCAAGAGTGCATTTGTTTGCTTTATTCCTACTTTTTGACCAATAATTTGATATTAATACAAAACTTTATATGTTACCCTTTGGAGGTAGTCATTTCTTGTCCGGGAGAGTACTTTCATATACACTGTTTGCTTTTGGAAATCTCTCTAAATAACTGTTGTCATTGTTTCTGTTTCTCTACCACACAATGTTACAGGTATCTCATTTTCTACTGCCCACTTAACTTGTTCTAC
Source organism: Silurus glanis (assembly GCA_014706435.1). Classification (NCBI taxonomy): domain Eukaryota; kingdom Metazoa; phylum Chordata; class Actinopteri; order Siluriformes; family Siluridae; genus Silurus; species Silurus glanis. The sequence goes on from JAAIIK010000122.1 coordinate 1,394,136, forward strand.
AAATGTGTCGCATTCCTGCCTATAAAGCTTGTGCTGGTAGGCATGAAGGAAGTCGTCCGCGTTCGCAAAATCGCTGCTGGAGTCCACCACGCTCATCATGCCTATCACCATGGCTATTTCATCATGATCATCACTGGTTATGTCAAGGGTAAGTAAGTGACGCTATTAATAAATACGTTCGAAGGGCTGATTTCTGTACTAATTTGACCTGATTTGGCTGAAAAGATCTGTAAAGTAAATATCCCCATGAAAGCAATTCATTTCACCGCACTATGAATGTACTCTTATGTAAAGGGTTATGATGCTGATGTCAAAAAGAAGGCATGTCCTTGTATATCAAATATCATCTTAAGGCATGATCCTCAAAGGCTGTTCAAGGGACTATCGCTTTCACTGCAGCGGTTAAGATGATCTCAGTGAAAGGCCACTTGCCTGGGACTGTTAATCCTGAGCTCAGCAAGATGACATCTTTTGCCCTGACACTTTTTTTTTTTTTTCATTCTGTTTATGTCCTTGTAGGATCTGGAGTAGCTCTAATGTCAAATTTTGAGCAACTGTTGCGTGGAGTGTGGAGGCCGGAGACCAATGAAATTCTCAACATGTCATTGTGAGTGTTTAACTCCTTTAATTGTAGGCTGTGTGACCTTAAGGGAAAAAGAAAACACATCAGGGTTGTTGTAGAATCCAGGGAAGGGGGGCGACCGTGTGCTATACCGCAGCACTTATTGTGGAATGTCCACGCGTTCCCTCATATCGATCAGCTGTAAACAGAATTTCTTTTACCAGCATCAATTTTCTAAAAAAAAAAAAGATCGCGCATGTGATTATATTGAGAAACCAGAAAGTCAGTTTCAGGATTGTGAAGCATTGTCGAGAATGTTAAATAAACGTCTCTCTACTGCAAACGTGACCATATTTTAATTACACATCCCTGCGAATGAGTGCGTACTACAGAAGTTATGGTAAATGTGTGCAGTAGTATAAACTAAGCTTTGTAGACTGTCAGAGCTGGTGTTATAGAAAATTCATCAATCAAGTATTTAACAGCGCTGTTGGTCATTACATTCGTTGTGTAAAAGGCAGGCAGTGAACAAGGTGTATGCATAATAAAATAAATAAAAAACAGGATAAGGTTAAATCCTTGAAACACAGAACACGGATATGAAAAAAGCACGACTAAACAAAGATTTTCAGCGAAAGAGAAAACCAGGAAAAGCAGGATTTAAAAAAAAAAAACTATTGACATGCTTAACACTGGATACACTAACGCTTTTGGGAAGCAAACCAATGGCAGGAGAGGAATGGAGTCTTCTTCTTCTTCTTCTTTCGGCTGCTCCCATTAGGGGTCGCCACAGCGGATCATCCTGAGAAATGAAGACATGTCATAAACTCAAAACAACAGTATGAATATGTTCCCCATTTTGCACTCAGAGCAGGAATGACAAAGAAAATGATAAGACTGCAGCACTTACAGCATTTCAAATATTTCATTGTTGCACATTAATGTAAGGACATTCATCCTAATAATTCCTCTCTGTATGCATTTGCAGCCCTACTAAAGCCAGTCTGTATGGAGCCATTCTGTTTACACTCCAGGAGGCGCACTGGCTTCCTGTGTCCAAGAGCACCCTCATCTGCATCTTCACTCTTTTCATGGCGACTTTGAAGGTACAGAATTCGAATGCAGTAGTTTTTTCGCTACTTGACGGTGACGATTCACAGATGGCACCGTGACACCGTTTTGTTTTGCAGGTGGTTATGACGGCCCGTCACTCTCACGACTCTCCCTTCACTCTTGTTGAGTCCTGGGTGTCTCACCTGCTCTTCGGATCTCCTCTTGCCGTCGAAGACGCCCATAATCACCACCACACTGCCCCGGCTGCCGCCTCTGCGCCCGCCTCTCCAGCCAAAACCAAGGAGGAATTGAGCGAAGGCACTCGCAAGAGAAAAGCCAAGAAAGCAGAGTAGACACCTAGCTCATTATTAGAGGACAGAAAAATAACAATTTGTGTCTGCTATCAGGCCCAGATTTTTGATCCCTGGGTTTATTATTGGAAAGATAGTAATTTGATGTTCACTGATTACAGGTTTTTTTTAAAATGGTGCTTTAAATGACAGATACTCAGTAGGGAATCTGTAAATATACACATTTCACCAATAACACATCCTTCCTGTTAATATATAGTGTATATCTTTATTTATTATGTACTTTGTAGTCAGTTCGGGGATTCCAGCCAGTGTCAGTGGTGAACTATCTTCTAGACATAAGTCTTTGGATTATTATGCCCAGTAAAAGGTGAAATTGTCCCTTCCCTTTTAGAGCAAGACATGGCTTCTGACTGAAGCAGAGTACACGAAGTACACGGATGCTCTTTATATCATATTTGGACAGGACGACATTTTCAGAAGTAAATATATTTTCCAATCACATCTGCTTCTGTGTTATTCCATGCTATCGAAGTAACCAAAAGAATACAAACCAGGCATTGCATGAATCCATGTACAGAATCTTTTTTTTTTTTTTTTTTGTATTGTCAGTGTGCAATGGTGTTGCCATTAAGTGCAAATCCCTGTTTGTGACAAGCGAACTGTATTTTACAGCTGAAAACACATATAGGACTCTGCCAACTCTCCTAGTCACATGATGATATAATGGTTACCATGCATACGTTTGTTTTCTATACTGTTAATGTATAGAAAGAGAACACCTTTGTTACCCTAACATTTTAGCGACAAATACTCAGAGAGCGAAACTTCGAGAAGAGTTTAATAGCTTTGAATAGTTTCTCATTTTGGCCTCACATTACAATCGTGCAGACTTTTAATAGTTTGGTGTGCTGTTCAGTTGCGGTTGAAAATGTTTTGTCTGCAGTAAAAAGAGAGACAAATCTTAGTAGAATTAAATGACCAAGTGCACAAAAACTATTTTCAATGGAATTCCTATTTAATCAAAAAAGCACTTGAAATGAAATTTAAAAAAGGACCCGTTATCAGTCCAACTTCTGAATTTTTTACAATTTCTTTCTATTGTTTTGCATTATCTGACACTAACTAATAAACTAATCAACACAAATCGTACAACAAACCGAATGCAGCATTGCTTGTGAACAAGTCAGATTTCTTTCAAAAAATATTCCCGATTGCTGGAATAAAATCCTACATATTTGTCGTAGCTTTTGATTAATGGGGTGTTTGCACTCATTGGGGGCCCTGAGCAACAAACAGAGGCAGTGTTGTTATAATCTGTTTCACAAAAAACGTTTAGGTCACGTGAATTTAAACTGAGATAGCTGAGCTTAGAAACAACTAAACATGGTCAATTAAATGGCACAACATCCTAAAAATGTCACCTTATTACTTGGTTTATTTGTTTTCTTTCCATTTCTAAAAGAAAGAGTTCTTGGAAAAGGCGAGTCGAGCTAAATGCACTTAAAGCTTGTGTAACGTGTGTCAGGGTGCAACACAGAACCCCAAGAGGCGATGATCTGGAACCAAACCGACATCTGTGGATGCAATTATTGACCACCAAGCACTCAGGATAAACACAGCAGCCCTACTGAATTACATGTGTGCTCCTTATGCTGAAAGGTTTTGAGTAAAGACACAGGTCTTTCCGAGTCTTTATTCAAACATTTATGTTTTTAACTTTTTGGATAACTGTGTATAAAAAGACATTGAACCTATCTGTCACATCTGGGAATTCCATCAGTTGCTTTAATGGTTTGCCTGAAAGCAGAAAATACAACATGATTTGCCAAAAGGAAACCTTAATAAAAAGAACAGTTTTATTTAAAAAAGAATGAATTGTTTCCCTGCATAAATTCTATGTATTGTAAGAAAGAAAGAAAGTCGTATGCCTGACCTCAGTGATGTCAGAGGCCCAGAGAAATATAAAAGCAGAGGAGGGGAGAGGAAGCAGGTCAGATGCAACAAACACCCACACAACTCAAACCTGCTGGAGGAGAAGACCAAAGATGTTAATATCTGTATTTCTTATTCTGTTACTCTCAGGATTTTTTGATATAGGAAGGAGTGTAGCACCCAGCCAAGTGGCATCAAAAGGTAAGCAGCTTCAATTCACACATTCTTCTTAAATATGTGAAATGAACGGCAAATTGTCTTCTTAGTCAGTGAAAATAGCTCGAATACAGGCAAGTCTATCTAGAATTTCTTAGAATTAGATTACAAGAAATTTTATCTTTCATTATTCCTCATCCTATTGGTTTCTTTCTAGAAACAAATCCTTTATTTAAAAAGTATTTCAAGTTTGAAATGAGTACAAATGGCCTGAAATCGATTTAATAGTCATATATTTGTTTTTTTGTAAGTTTACAATAGGTTTTAGTATTAAAATACTAAATAAATGTGATTATATTTATTTTGCTATCATTTTTCTCATTATAAAAGTAACATTAATTCGATGCATAATTTTAGAACTTTTAAATTTTTTTTTATTATGGTTTAATAATAATTTATGGTTTTAAATTATGAATTATATCCAGAGTAACAAAGTGGGGTTAAAGAACAAATTTCTTTACCTGGTATTATTATACTGTGACTGGTAAATACAGTTAAGTGCAAAAGTTTGTTCAGCCTTCAGACAAAACAAACTCGGTCATTCAGTGTGTTTGCTTTAATAGGTGTGTAATGACAAGTGTATTATAAAAGATTCACAAATGAGATGATAGTAAAAAAAAAAAAAAAAAGAAGTAATTACTAGTATAGCAAATAAAAAGAATAGTAAAAACTACTCCATCATTTATTATATGAGCTGATCTTTCTTCATTTCTGATTATTCCCCCCATTTTCCCTGATTTTCTATTAAATATCAGACACTGCATATTGTATTTGCAAGCAATATTTACATAATGTTTGGAAAATTTCATAAGAAGGCTTTATGATGATGAGGTGATTTTTTTCCCCGAACGAACGAACGAACGAACAAACAAACAACAAACAAATAAATAAATAAATTGGAAATGCAGTATTTCCATTAACTGCATCAGAGTTTTCAACATGCATTCCTGTCAGTAGTTCTTGTGAAAGAACTGACTGCTTCTGTCCGATAGCCAAACTGACTGATGTCTATATTTATTTCTGCTTTGCATTATTTATTTATTTATTTATTTATTGTATTTTCTTCTAGGAAACAAAGGGGTGCAAATGTTTTCTATTGAACTGTATTATATCAGTGTTAAATTTTTATGGTCATATCAATGTCTACAAACCCGAAATCAAATACCAACATATAGACATCAGCCAGTTTGGCAGGAATGCATGTTGAAAACTCTGATGCAGTTAATGGAAACACCACATTTCCATTCCAGCCCAGGAGAGGCACAGTATTCTCTGGGGAAAAGCAATATGCTGACATATTTATTTTGACTTCATGCTGAGATGCAGCAGGAGCAAAGGTGAACATGATGCTTGACTGAGGATTTTTCTCCCTGAAACATGAGCCTTGCTGTTTCACCCCATCTTCATCATTCATTCCGGCGCCGCCATCGCTTTTCCTTCATTTGTACGTTCGGTTTTCTCTTCATAAACACACATACGGCAGTCAAAACAAACATTCCACTGGCTGCAGGAAATGACAAATGAATCGTCCTTGTGCTTTCCAGCAAGATCTGGATATTCTCCATTAACAACAAACCATTGTGTGTCACAAGAGACTCACAAAAGCCTGGTGGAAAACTTACTGCAACAGGAGTGAAAGTCAACATACTGTATAATAACTTATGGATCTGTTTTGCTCATTATTCAGCGTATGCTATTTTGATTTATGCTAAAACTTTGTGTTTCACTTTTGGCAGTTTCTAATATATTTCCTAATAGAATATCAACTGTTGATTTGTTATTAGTTTATACTGATTATTAATTATTTTTATTCTTATAGATGACGAGATAATAAATCAGATTAAGGGCACAAACCAGGCCCTGGCTGAAATTAAGGAACTTCTAAAGCAACAGGTAAAAAAAAAAAAAAAAAAAGATTTAAATTCATTGTGTGCCATGAGAGACATAGACAGGAAGTCATTCCATTGGTTGTGGGTTGAGGATATAAGCTAAATATAAAGCTAGATTATAGTTTTCAAGTATATTAATAAGTGATGCTCAAATGCATTTCCAGTGGATTACAGATAGTAGTCTGCGAGTTACTCTGTTAAGATGACAGTTGTATTATAAGGGTTTAAAATGAGATGCCAGTAACAGAGTAAATGGCATTTCGATATCATGAAACCAGTTACTTGTCCTGCACTAAACTTCCAGCATGGAGGGATAATCGTAAGCATATTTATGTGCATGGAGTCTCTGTGCATTGGAAGGTTCCCGCAAATACTCCCGTTTCCTCCCCCAGTCCAAAGACCGGTATTTTTAAACTGTTTGTAGTGTGTGAATTTGTGTATTATAATGGGGTAGTACCCAGTCCAGGGTGTCCTCTGCCCTGTGTCTCATCACATTCTCTCTCCACAGCAGCTTGGAGCCAAATAAAGTGTTTTCATGAACATGGGAGAAAATATATCGCTGACTTTGCTAACATTTTGTTGGATACTCTTATAAAACAACCAGTGCATAAAACAATAACAAAATGATTTGGCATCCACATTATATAACCATCTGTGCTGGTTTTGCACAGTGTATGTTAACCAAAAGTGAATAAGCATTTGTAACCTCACAGCTCCAGAGTGCAAAATTTACTTTCGAAGATGCGGTTATGGAGTTTCACGTTTTCCTCGTGTCGTCGTTTGGGCTCTCTAGGTTTCCCCCCCACATCTCAAAAACGTATAAATGTCCTTTTTTTCAACCGTAGTCCTGCCTTGCTGTAATTTTCTCCCAGGTTGGGCTCTGTATCTACTGCGAAGATGATTGAATGATACTCAATGTATGCTATTCACATTTCCAAACTGATAGCTTAGATTACATTACAGTAATATGTTGTTGGTTTGTTGCTCTTTTCTCATGTAGATTGAGGAGATTGTGTTTCTAAAAAACACTGTTATGGAGTGTGAAGCCTGTGGTGAGTGAAATTTTGCTTGGGATTTAATGCTGTAAGGGAAATCTTAAAAGCATTAAAAAAATGGCTTGATTTACTTTGTTTATAAAGTGCCACTCTTCAGTTTCCCCATAAGTGTCGCATGTTATGGGAAATCACGAGGACTCTTTTTTTTTTTCTTTCTTGTAGCCATGCGCACAGAAGATCCATTTGAAAAACCATCCTGTGATCCCAATCCCTGCTACCGAGGAGTGACTTGTACCGAGACAGTGAATGGTATCAGATGCGGGCCATGTCCTCAAGGCATGGAGGGCAACGGCACACACTGCGAAGACATCGACGAGGTTGGGGCGCATCACAGGAAGCCAAACCGCAATGCTTTTCCACTTTGACCTCTCGGGATTTAATATTAATGGGGAACTTGTCCTGTTGTTGAAAAGTTTGTTTGGAGCAGATTTAAGAGGGATGGCATGTATAAAAGTGTGACACTAATGCATGGTATGTGACTGTGAGCTTATGGATGCAAAAGAGGATAGATAACACTTTCCTTTCAGTGTGTATCATGGACATGAACTGGATATTGGATGTGAATTTTCAGGATTAAAAAGAAAGAAATTCATAGAGAGGCCTTGTTATTTGTGGTTGTAGTGCTCGGTGAAACCATGCCATATGGGTGTAAGATGCATCAACACATCTCCTGGTTTCCGGTGTGGTCAATGTCCTGCTGGTTATGCAGGTCCCCAGGTGCAGGGTTTTGGACTTGACTATGCCATAGCCAACAAACAGGTTACTGCTTTAGTCAGCATTTCAATCTTGCAACAATGAAAAATTTAAATCGTACATCAGTGAAAAATACATAATTATTTGTGTCTTCATTCATTAAAGGTTTGCCGAGACATAAATGAGTGTGAAATCTCAAATGGTGGCTGTGTGGAGAATTCCATCTGTTTAAACACAGCGGTGAGTAAACGAAAAAGAATTTCGGAAGTCATAAATCATTGTGTACATCTGATTGCTTTTTTGTTGTTGTTAAAAAAAAAATGGGTCCACTAACATTTTCAAATTTTGAAGATTTTTTGTTAACCAGTTTCCTCCATTTTGATGTTTGATAATTCAGTTCCAGTTCAATTCCAGTTCTTGAACTGCAGGATTTTATGCACTGCACTGCTGCCATACAATTAGACTAGGCTGATCATTTCATGAATGATAAGTTGTACAGTGAGTGTATGTAAACCACAACACTGTTCTTCAGTTTGTTTCTCTAGGGACACTAAAACGATGTGTTTCTTATCATGGATG
>JAAIIK010000122.1:1402828-1456487 GCA_014706435.1 Silurus glanis
CTATGTGTGAAAGGGGTCTTTCCGGTGCAGCCACTGCAAGCCAGGCTTCATAGGAGACCAGACACAGGGCTGTAAGCCTGAGAGGGCATGTGGGAATGGCCAACCTAACCCTTGTCATGCGAGTGCTGAGTGTATCACCCATCGGGATGGCAGCATTGAGTGTGTTGTAAGGACTTCTATGACTCTTCTTCTCTTCTTGTATTGACGGTGAATCCAATGTACTGTAATTTGTCTAAAACTTTCAAATCAGAATGTAACACCCCCCCATATTTAGTGTGGAGTTGGTATGGCTGGCAACGGATACATGTGCGGAACTGATACAGATATTGATGGCTTCCCTGATGAAAAACTACTTTGCTCTGACAGAAACTGTGCTAAGGTAAGAATGAACAGGTTCGCCGACTACCTGAACGTCTGCTTTAAGTCCAACAAACTCAATCCAAGGTGCTTTGTAGGATAACTGTCTCACAATACCCAACTCTGGCCAAGAAGATGCTGATAAGGATGGCATTGGAGATACTTGCGATGAAGACGCAGATGGGGATGGAATCCTGAATACTGAGGTAATGTAGTTACTTTGGTACCAAATTTTGTGTAAATTGTGTGTCATATTTTTCCTAATCACACACTGCTCTTTGCTTCACAAGGACAACTGTGTGCTTGTGCCAAATGTAAACCAGAAGAACACTGACCAAGATGATTATGGAGATGCTTGTGATAACTGTCGCTTAATGAAAAACAATGACCAAAGGGACACTGACAATGATGGCGACGGTGACGAATGCGATGATGACGTTGACGGTGATGGTACGTTTGGCATTCATAAAACACGGGTTTGAATCTTCGAAATTGGATATTTCTGATTTAATTGATATCCCATTTGTGGTTTTGAGGCATAAAAAATGACAAGGACAATTGCGTGAAGGTTCCAAACGCTGACCAGATCGATCGAGACGGAGATAATGTTGGTGACGCATGTGACAGTTGTCCTTACATTCGCAATCCTGACCAGGTCAATGTCTCCTCCTATACATGACTTCAGTGTATTTGGTACATAGTGTACATTTTCTCAGAGACAAACTCATGATCTCCTCTTTTGCTCTTTCAGATGGATGCTGATAATGATTTGATTGGTGATCCTTGTGACACCAACAAAGACAGGTATGGACAATTTGTTTGACTTGATTTAACTGATGGTCCTTGTGACAATAACAACTGATGAACTGCTGGATGAATTAAATTAGTCCTTTTTATGACACCAACAAAGACAAATTTGGACAAATTACCGGACTTCATTTAAGAAGTGATCCTTGTTACACTGAGAATCCATGATTCATGATCTTTTGCCACATAACTGTTTGTTTTTTAATTCACCACGTACAACAGGCCGTGGTGGAGGACTGATCTCTATTTTTAAAGACAGATTTTCTTGCAGCCAAACTATGTTTCATGCTTATCAGAGTTTTGAACTGCAGTTGTTTACATTTGATCAGAATGGTCCACTAATGGTTGCTTTGATATACCGTCCTCCTAAGCACAATATACATTTTTTAAACGAGTTTGCAGACTTCTTGGGGGAATTTTTACCCAAATTTGATAAACTGTTAATCCTTGGGGATTTTAACATTCATGTGTGTTGCACAACGGACTCATTATCGAAAGAATTTTCTAATCTGATAAATGCCTTCGATTTCATTCAGTATGTGAATGTCCCGACTCATCAGTCGGGACATACTCTTGACCTTGTGCTTTCTTATGGCATTTCACTTTATGAGCTTGAAGTAACTGAAAACGGGTTTTCTGACCATAAAACTGTTATGTTTTCTGTTCCCTGGGTACCAACTTGTGCTAAAACTACTAAATGTGTCCGTAAATCTAGAATAATTACTCCATCTACTAGCAAATCCTTTTCATTAGCTTTCTGTGATGCTGTTCAAACAGATGACATAAGTCAGTGTGATCTGAGTCCAGATGAACTTCTACTTAAATTTAACTCGACTTCTCTGATTATCTTGGATTCAATTGCTCCTGTAAAGACTTTAAAACTCAAATCTAGATCTGATCCCTGGATTGATGATAACGTTCGTGCCTCGAGGCAGATCTGTAGACGGGCGGAGCGAAAGTGGAAAAAGGACCGGCTCCAGATTTCACTGGAATTATTAAGAGATTCATTATATAATTATCAGAAGACAATGAAAGAATCAAAATCAAGGTTTTTTGCAGACATTATTAAAAATAATTTCCATAGGCCCAAAACTCTTTTTACTGTTTTTAACACTGTTGTTAACCCAACGGTCTCAAAGTACCCTGTTGTGTCAAAAACAATGTGTGAGGATTTTCTGAGATTCTTTGTTGAAAAGATTAATTCTATTAGACGGGGGATATCTCACCCAGATTCTGATCCATCCATCCACTCTGTTTGTTGTGCAGAGTTTAGTCAATTCAAACCTATTTCTTTTGAATATCTCCAAGAAATAGTATGCCGGCTTAAGTCGTCAGGCTCTACCGTAGACATCCTGCCTCCTTATTTCCTGAAACAAGTTTTTGATTCAGTGGGTCCATACCTTGTGACTTTGATTAACCGATGCTTTGAAACCAGTTCTGTACCTGATGTGTTAAAACATGCTACAGTATATCCTTTGCTCAAGAGACATAATCTAGATCCTACTGTTTTAGAAAACTATAGACCAATTTCAAATTTGTCTTTTATTACAAAGATCCTCGAGAAAATAGTGCTTTCACAATTGCAGAGTTTTTTAGATGAAAATAAGATATTTGAGGTCTTTCAATCAGGTTTTCGAAAATTTCACTCTACAGAGACTGCACTCCTGAAGGTTTTAAATGATATTCTACTTACTGGTGACTCTGGAAACCATTCTGTGCTTGTGCTCCTAGATTTGAGTGCTGCGTTTGACACTGTTGACCATGCAGTCCTTCTTGCTCGCTTGGAGCATTGCGCAGGCATAACAGGAAGCGCTCTTGAATGGTTTAATTCATATCTTTTAAATAGACGTTTTAATGTTAATATGGGTGAACACTCATCTGAGTCAGCTCCTTTAGCATGCGGTGTACCTCAGGGTTCCATCTTGGCTCCGATCCTTTTTTCTTTGTATATGCTGCCATTGGGCTCTATTTTTAGGAAGCATGGTCTGTCATTCCACTGCTATGCAGATGACACTCAAATATATTTGCCCTTAAAAAAGAGTTCCAATGGCATAGAAGCACTCATGACTTGTTTGGCTGATGTGAAAGCCTGGCTGTCTTTAAATTTTCTGAATTTTAATGAGAGTAAAACAGAGATAATAGTATTCGGTCCTTCGGACTCTGTTAGTACACCAAAAATCAATTTTGGTGAGTTATCTCCCTCTGTAAAACCTTGGGTTAAAAATTTAGGGGTTATCTTTGATGATAAGCTGAAATTTGACAAACACATCAATACAGTGGTCAGATCATGCTTCTTTCAGCTTAGACTATTAGCTAAAGTTAAACCCATCTTGACGAGAAAAAATTTTGAACAATTAATCCATGCTTTCATTATGACGAGACTGGATTACTGTAACTCACTATATTTTGGGATTAGCCAGTCAGCTTTATCCCGGTTACAAATAGTTCAAAATGCAGCTGCTAGACTTTTAACCAGGACAAAAAAACGGGAGCACATTACACCAGTTTTACGTTCTCTGCACTGGTTGCCCGTGCGTTCTCGAGTGAATTTCAAAATTATTCTTTTGGTGTTTAAATCATTAAACGGTCTGGCCCCTCCGTATCTCTCGGAATTGCTTACTGAGTATCGTCCGATTCTGTCTCTCCGGTCATCTAACCAGAGACTGCTATGTATCCCAAAGTCAAAGCGGAGGTGCAGAGGAGACCGGGCTTTTTCAGTAGCCGCCCCCAGATTATGGAATGCTTTACCTCTGTGTATTCGCTCTGTATCATCCTTATCTGTTTTTAAAACAATGCTAAAAACGCATCTTTTTGAATTAGCATATACTTAGTGAGGAAGTTGTATTGAAATGTTTGTTTTATTATGTTGTTTTTATTGCTTATTTGTTCTGTGCAATCGTCTATTATAATATGTGCAGCACATTGGACAACCTCGGTTGGGATAAATGGTGCTATATAAATAAATTTGACATTGACATTGACATTGAGAAAGACAAGTATGGACAAACAGCTGGATTTGATTACATTGGTGATACTTGTGACACTGACTAAGACAAGTTTGGACAAATTGCTAGATGTGTTTTGACTGGTAGTCCTTGTGCCACTAAAATTGCACAAATTGCTGGACTTGTTGCCAATATATCTATTTGATTCTCTAACTGAGAGAGAGTTTATTCCCATTTCCCCCCAAAGTGATGGAGATGGTCATCAGGACTCACGCGACAACTGTCCCGCGGTCATAAACAGTTCTCAGTTGGACACAGACAAAGATGGCAAAGGGGACGAGTGTGATGATGACGACGACAACGATGGCATTCCTGACCTCCTTCCTCCGGGACCAGATAACTGCAGACTCATTCCCAACCCTCTACAGGAAGATTGGGATGGTCAGTTGAACCTCTTCAGCTTGTCAGTGAAATATTTGAATAATCGGACGATAACTTTCCACATATATTACAGGAGACGGAATTGGAAACGTCTGTGAAAAGGACTTTGACAATGACACAATCATAGACCAAATTGATGTGTGCCCTGAGAACACAGAGGTCACCCTTACAGACTTCAGGGCCTACCAGACTGTGGTTCTAGACCCAGAAGGAGATGCACAAATTGACCCAAACTGGGTGGTGCTTAATCAGGTATGATTTGCTACCTCCTACCTTTAAATTGATGTTAAGAGCTTATCATAATGCTCCAAACTTTTTTTTCCTTTTTCCAAACAGGGACGAGAGATCATTCAAACCATGAACAGTGACCCTGGACTAGCTGTTGGTAAGACGTACAGTCAAAATGTTTGACATCGGAAATTTGATCCAACTACATTTAACCTCTTTTTGTTCTTGCATGCAGGTTACACTGCATTCAATGGTGTGGACTTTGAAGGGACGTTTCATGTAAATACGGTAACGGATGACGACTATGCTGGGTTTATCTTTGGCTATCAGGACAGCTCCAGTTTTTACGTAGTCATGTGGAAGCAGGTGGAGCAGATCTACTGGCAAGCGAATCCTTTTCGAGCTGTGGCTGAACCAGGAATCCAACTCAAGGTACAATGTAGTTCCACTGGTTTAACCCATATAAAATTCAAAACATCCATGTACTTTCTTTCGGCTTCTCCCATTAGGGGTCGCCACAGCGGATCATCCGTATTCATGATCTGCATGTACGATTTGGCACGTTTTTACGCTGGATGCCCTTCCCAACGCAACCCTCCCCATTTATCCGGGCTTGGGACCAGCACTAAGAGTGCACTGGCTTGTGCAACCCTAATAGCTGGGGTCGGTTCCCTGACCGGGAATCGAACCCGGGCCACAGCGGTGAGAGCGCCGCATCCTAACCACTAGACCACCAGGGAACCCAGCCTTGGAATGCCATTGAAAAGTTGAGAAAATGAGCTCTTTCTTTTCCATCTCCTGGCTTCCAAGGAGATGTTGAAGTAGGCTGTTCACCTAAAACAGTCTGAATGAAATCAATAAACAGTGCAATACTGCACTGAGATATCAATATAGTATTTCAATCCCACCAATAGTTATGAATAATACAGGCATATTACATTCACTTAATTCAGAAGACTTTTATTACTGCACAAATTTTAGAGAAGGTTGGGCTCCACATGTAGTCTTACAGCAAGCATTTGTGGTGAGTGTTTCAATGGTTTAAATTGGGCTACTACGCTAAAAAAATTATACAATTATTATGATTATTATTATTATTATCAGTGGTGGACAGTAATGAAGTAAATGTAATTCGTTACTGTTCTTAAGTAGCTTTTTCGTTTATCTGTACTTTACTGAAGTATTTCCATTCGAGGAGACTTTTACGTCACTACATTGCGAAATCAGTCGTTCCTTTTTTATATATAAGTGGATAAAAATGTAATTAGTCAAACACGCAGCAAACCACCAATCTGTTTTAAACTGCCGCTTGGTCGTATCTACTTAACACAAACATACAGTTCAGCGCCAGTTCAACAGCAAGCAGGACATTCTGAGAGAATAAATGATGGAAGAAACTCCTGACTGGAAATTCTTTTTTAATTAGTTGAAAAGAAGGTTTTGCTTATGATCATTTAAAAAAAAAAAAAAAAATCTATCAATATTTGACTTATTAATATCATTCTATTAATAGATAGGTGTGCTGAAAGTTTTTTTTTTTTTTTTACATAAAGTGAGTTGATTAAGAAAGGGTCTAAAATAAAAGAAATATTATGACCATAATAAATCATAGTATTTTGGATACCTAAGTACATTTGAAGGCAAATACGTTTGTACTTTTACTCGAATGAAAGTTTTAAAGGGAGCACTTTTACTTTACTGGATTCATATTTTACGTACTATATTTCTACCTTTACTCAACTACATGGTTTGCACCACTGATTATTATTATTATTATTATTATTATTATTATTATTAAAATAGCCATAGACACTATACAGGATTGCACAGAAACTGCATGGTGCAGAAAGCCAGAAGGGCATCAGTTGTTCAAAAAGCCACACAAATTGATACAAATACAAATATATAACTGTGATATTATCTGTTCCGTTTGTCTCTTCACAGTGTAGCTAACATACTGTAACATTACCGCATGCTCTTTTGCGTGTAAAATCATTTTTTTTTTTACGTAAAAAAAGTGATGTATTTTGGTTTACAGTGGTCCCCCGATACTTGCAGGGGGTTATGTTCTAAGACTGCGAATTTTGGACGCACCCCCTAATGTACCTAATGTAATGAATTCATCTAGACATTGTCTTTTTAAAACAATAATGTGTTTTCAAAAATGTTATGATATTTGTTAGTGGAAAAAATAGTTTCAAATGTTATTCCTAACGTTCCTGATCGTTCGGTCCTGCTGCGGATTCCCGCGAATTTTAAGATAACCCGCGATTTGCTGTAAGTTAGGTTTCGAATGAGAACCCGCAAATTTTCCTCACCGCGAGTTCCAAACTGCGTATTACCAGGGGTTGACTGTATAGTCAAAAGTAACACAGCCAATAAGATTGCAAAAATAACGTCTTCTAATATTATGTGACCATTATGTCTGTCCCAAGCGGGACCACCCAAACATGTTGCACGTTTGTGTAACCTGGTGGAAAGCGGAAAGCAACCCTTTTTATACGGTTTAACTAGAACCAATATATCAAAATATCATAAGCAGCAAAGAAATAAATATAAGAACAATTGTGAATGGAAAAAAAAACCCCAAAAAACAATTCCTTCATCCTAGTTAAGGCCATGCTTGAGTATACCGATACAAATATTTGAGCACTTAACAGGGACAGAGTGTGGCATTATGTTACTCTACTTATAAGGATATTTCCTTGCAGTATGTGCGCAGCTGGTTACTCTGTGCTCAAAGACAGCTGAACCTGTCAATCTCCAAGGCTGCTGAAAATTCTAAATAAATCCAGAAGGATCTACAATGTTGCTTGACAGCTTCACTCTGAAACTGTTTCTAGGCCGTGAAATCAGAGACAGGGCCAGGAGAGAATCTGCGAAACTCGCTGTGGCACACAGGTGATACCTCCAACCAGGTGAAGCTGCTGTGGAAAGATCCGAGAAACGTGGGCTGGAAGGACAAAACTTCTTATCGTTGGTTCCTGCAGCACAGACCCCATGACGGGTACATCAGGTACAACAAGAGCTTCGAATTAACAGTGTTAGCTGAAATAATCTCCAAAGGGTTTTTAAATTAGCCCGAGAAGTATTTAATGCACTGTTGTGCGTTCAGGGTTCGGTTCTATGAAGGCCCCAAGATGGTTGCAGACACAGGAATCATTATTGACACGACCATGAGAGGAGGCAGACTTGGAGTGTTCTGCTTCTCACAGGAGAACATCATCTGGGCCAACCTGCGCTACCGATGCAACGGTGATTATTATATTTTTAGGACAAATACAACAACCTGGAATGACTCACATTCAATAGTATATATGCTGAGGATTCAATTGCATTTTTTTTTTTAAATATTATTGATTATATCTGAAATTCGGATGAGAATGATTCTTTTGAAAGCAGGAAAACATTTGCATCAATAAATAGTTCCAACATCCATGTTTCTGTGCTTCAGATACCATCCCGGAGGACTTCGACACGTACAAGTCCCAACAAATCCATCTTCATATTTAATCTCCACGTCGTTTCGTCCATGACTTCGACCAGCGCTTTTCAAAATGGGATTTGGAGACCTCTAGGGGTCAGAGAAGCATTGCCAGGCGGACCATGATTTTTTTTTGTTGTCTAATTTTAGTTACCGTGCTGGAAATCACAACCTACCATGAGGTTATTATTGTTCAACATTCCTTTTCCGAAGGCATTAAAAAGTGTGCGACTGGTAACCTGAGCAGGTTTATTCCGAACCTCAATAACCTTAATGGCAAATAATGTCCTAATGTGTCCAATTAGTGGAAAGTTCATTGAATAGAAGCTCTATAGTTTGTATAAATAAATAAAAAATACTGATTGTACACCTTTAAAACTATGCTTATATGTTTTCCATTGAATTTCTTTTACAGTAAAAGAACAGTAGAACTGTACATAACATGAACGGTGTATTCCAGATGCATACTGTCATAAATTCACAGTCATGCATTTTCTTTACCGCTCAACCCTTACAAAGGTAATGTTCAATAGCTACTGCGTTTGAGCCGAATGTGAAGTGTATTCATTACTGTCCCGGCAGATCTACACTTTTACATTTGCTACTTCACAACCAACCACTAAATCACAATCACGGCTGTTTAAATGTATATATTTTAAAAACCACATACAGAAATACAGGTTACAAAATATAAATGATGTCATAAGAACGATCTGATATATGCAGCTGAGACATCATGCACATCCATAGTTAGCATACTTTTTGAGAACGGCGGCAAAAAAACAAAACAAAAAAAACAACCAACAAACAAACAAACAAAAAACATCCATGAAACGATCACTTGAGACTTATGTACAGAGAGAAAGTGGCCTTCTACGACCATCCTCCACAAACATGAGTCAGGATATGGACCACGCCAGAAAGTCTATACAGTTACATGAGTTCTACACTTATAAATAAAAGGATTTTTCTTTTTTGTTTGTTTTGAGGGAAAACACCTGTCAAAAGTGTCTCCATATGCAGCCAGGTCAAGCTCCAGCCCATGATGGATTTTTTTCCACTGAAGTGTATTTAAGATGCATATAAACAGCACTGATTGTGTTCAGACTGCAGATTTGTTTATTGTATATTCTTGAATGTATTTTTTGGACCGATTTTAGTTTTCACACCAGCTCTGGTAATATCATTAGATGGAATAAAATGCTCTTTAATAAGTCAAATAAATGCAAATGGCACTTATGTTTGGTGGATGAAGACTACTCTATATTTTCTATTTTATATAGGCCGTGCTATTACTTAAAATATTCATATGAATATATGAGAGAGAGAGAGAGAGAGAGAGAGAGAGATAGAGAAAGAGTGAGATATATAGAAAGATAAAGAGAGAAAGATAGATAGAGAAAGAGAGAGAGATAGAGAGAGAGAGATAGATAAACAGCAGCTGCCCAGCAGTTCTCTTAAGGCTTATTATCGAGGTTGAAGGAGGCTCCTTTAAAGGGGCTCTGCGTCCTAAAATAAACTAATGCTAAATTACGATTCGAGAGAAAATCCAGACCTGCCTGTTAAAGTACTACTAGAATCAGATATCAGGAAAACCGCTGTAGCTCTGTAGGACAAAAAAAATAAACAAATAATAAGTTCAATAAAACAAAACATACATTCTGGCTGTATCTCCTAATTTTACACATCTCAGAGCACAAAGACTTGAGCCCTTTTTTTTGTGTGTTTTTTTTTTTTTTTGTTTGTTTTTTGTTTTTATAAACAGTTTGCATTTAGAAGAAGTTACATAGTTGCTCCCAAAACCTGCGATCCCTCCCCGTTATCAGTGCAATGCAGCGGAGAAGGATTTTACAGCCATGAAGCCATAATACAAGGAGGCCAGACATGTCAGAGAAGAGGGGGAGAAAAAGGGGGGTGGGGGGGAAGAGAATGAAAAATAAAAACACCACATCATTAAATCTACAGACCTAAACAGTCTCAGAGAATAAAACAGTCCGATTTTTAATGCCATACAGCCACAGTTAAAGTGCAAAGCAACACACCGAGAAAAGGTACAAAAAAGAGACACAGATTTGCACAAAAAGCTGCCATATATATCAGAGACCTGTGTTGTGATATATATCTCAGTGATTGATAGCGATTTGTCGTGTTGAAAGGAGTCAAGATGCACAAGCTAAGCTTTCAGCGACAGTGAAGTGAACAAAATAAAGACGAAAAAAGAAAGAAAGATCGAACTTGCTACAATAATGATGGGGGAAAAAATAAATACAAAATAATTCATGCTAAGGAAGAATGTACCCAACTAAAAATATGAAAAGAACAAAACCGCTTTGGTCAAGCAATAGGTAATTTCGTGTGATGTACATCTCACATGGAGCACCATACACCAGAGGTGATCAACTAGCATGTACATAAAAATGACTGATCTTCAACTGAATGAACCACACCTTTTTTTTTTTTTTTTCTTTTTTTTTTTTTTTTTTTAAGGTAAATGCATGCATTGCATTTTGCTAGAGTCCATTGTGTTTTCATGTGCAGCAGATCTTTTTAAAATCATGAAATCAGCCAAGCTAAGAAAGGCCTCTCACTTTCTTGTATTTTACATGCAGTCATTGTCTAGTGATAAGCTCTATGTACAGGATTTAGCTTACAGGAAGTGATAGAGGAAGAGAAGAAGAAGGAAAACAAATTGAACGAACTTCAAACGAAGCAAAAACCTGTTGAACGGATATGTAATAAAGTAAGTGACGAGCGGTACGATTATGGTTTGAGGGGATTTGAACACGGACGATCGCAATCCTGTCTGGATGTGGCCTAAATGTGTGTAACTGCATACTGTAAACTGTTAGAGCCGTTCCGATCGGTTCTCCTACGCCGTCCGTGCACTCGTGTAGTAAAAGCTTTACGCCTACATTATAGTAACTGTTCTCACCTAACAAGATAGACTTCAAATTTGTAGTTCGATAAAATTTGTTTTTTGCATAGGAATCACACATCTGTACATTTCACATTGCACAATTATTATTATTTTTTTCTCATTTGTTTAGTCTTAAAAAGTCATAATAACCCTTACATAGATCACATCTAAGACCGAAACGCAATGCAGCCGGAAGAAAAATGGACAGCGACATACATTTTTGTTTTGGTTCCGTTTTCCGGTAGCTTGGACCTGAAATCGACATGGAAGCGCAAAACACACAGGTATATCGAGTGAACCAACCAAGAAGGTTCTTTTAGAGCTCGTTTTACATCCAAGGTTTCCAAAGTTGGTTGTCCGAAAGCATAACTGCGGGTTTCTAATATTTTTGCAGTGCGGGAAACCCGTTGTTCTCCAATTGGTTGGAATCAAATGAAAATGGGAACAAACATGGATTTCATTTGTTGTTTCAGAATAAACAAAACCCTAACCGGAATATTACTTAAGTGTCCCTACAATGGGGGTCGATTACGTATTTATTTATTCATTTTTTCAGTGAAATAGCTTGTTGAATACAAAAACTTTCTGAACCCTCTGCCATGAATAGCGCATTCACTGCATTCACTGACTCCAGCTTCCTTTTCAAAATATTTAAAAGCATTTAAAGCGAAAAAACTGTATGAGGGGGGGGAAAAAAAGCAATTCTCTTAAAAGTGGATACAGCAGAGAACGCAGTGATTATTCAAGTTAAGTGTGGGAAAGGGAACCAGAAGAAGGTATGAATGAAGGGGCATATAAATATAAAAAGCTGTTGGAGAACTGGAAGCATAGGTTTAGGTCTAGATCTTAGTAGCAGAGTGTTGGCTGTATTGGCTATTGCATCTTCAGGGCAAAAAAAGAGGGCAGGGGATTTTTCGACTCTGGGATTTCGACCGAATGGATGGGATTATTTCACCATTAACCTTTGCGGACTTAATCCGCTAAACTGGGTGCTGGATTAGAAAAAGCTGCCGATCAAAATGCACATCTCGTGTCCATCCACATGAAGGTCATCAAAAATTCAGAAGTAAATTATTTGGAGAAAAAAAAAAAAAAAGATCAATGTAAAAATGAAATAAAAAAAAAAGTTCACGACACAAAGAGGGAGAAGATATTGGGTGTTTGGCCATGGTTGTAGGTCTTTTAAAGCACCTGTACAGCCGCTTACTTATGTGAATATCCAATCAGCCAATCATGTGACAGGAGTATAATGTGTACAGGATAATAGTTAAGATGCTACATTCAGTATTTGTTATTAACAGCCTGAACTAACAGCCACAGCATAACTATTAGAAAATTTTCAGTGCCGTAAAAGATCTTTTCCCTTCAGTCAATTGCGACGAACCAAAACAGCGATGCGTCACTGTCGATATTACTCACGGACTGCAGTGCGTATATCACACAGATCAAGCCCTCTTGACTGAATTCATTTAACCGATATAACCACAATGTTGCTAGAACAAAAGTAAAAAAAAAAAGAAGAAGTTGGTGATGTTAAAAAAAAAACAACAACAAAAAAAATACAACCTCTTACAAACTAATGGTGGCAATAAAAAAAAATTAAATTGTTCACAAAAAATGAATGGCATTATGCTCACCAGGATTTTGGTAGCAAAGTAGCTTGGCGCAGAGCTCAAGTGCTTTAATGTCCAGGCTGCATGAAGCAGGTTTTGAAAACACTTTCAACTGAATTCGACCATTCGTTTCAAGTGACATAATACAGCGAATAACAGTTTTCCTTGTAAATCCATAGTGTACATAAAATATAAAGATGCGATTCCTTCAAAACGGTTCATTTTCCAAACACAACATGTGTTTATATCGCGTGAATGTCAGACAAGACGGAAACAAATATACAAATATATATATATGTATATATATATATATATATATATATATATATAGGTATATACAAACAACAACATTGCTGTAAACACCACAATGAATAAGGAGCAGTACTCTCCCCTTACTTTTCAACCAGCAGCTCGGACCGAACACGACCATCCGTTTTAAGCTAAAACCTACATGCCATTACAGTACTTAAGTGAAAGAAAAAAAAAAAAAAAAAAAAAAACAACTGCATTTATATAAAACACAATACTGCCACTGATTGTGCATGATCAGATCTCATTAAGGATACGAGAATAAAACATTGGACGATTTAAAAAAAAAAAAAACTCGTCATTGCAGTGACAGCTTAGAGACAGCATTTCTTTCTATCTTTTTTCTTTTTGTTCATAAGGCAAAATCAGGTCGGGTCACAGTGATGAGTTCAGTAGCTTTTTTTCTTCTTCTTTTTCCTTTTTTTTTTTTTTTTTTTTTTTAACGTTTGGGCTCAGCATGAAGACGGCCTTTTAATGCGCAACACAAGTTAAAGACGGCACGAAACAATTGCGATTTTGCAGCTTAATAAGCAAAAGGTAAATGCGTGTGGGCAGCTTTTTGAACACTACAATACTGATATGAAAAATAGAGGCGAGGCTGTCGGTTTTGCAAAAATATCTGCAAATGTGTACAAAAAAAAAAAAAAAATATATATATATATATATACTATCTATATAACGATGACGGCACACAAACTGGCACATTAATGCTTTTGCAGGGGGAAAAAAAATGTAATTTGTAGATTTTTTTTTTTTTTTAAGCGTATTACTGATAATAAAGTACAATAGCACGAAAGCGCTGCTTTTCCAAACCAATAAAAAGTAAAATGGGGGGATGGGGGGGAGTAGTACTCCTTATTATTAAATAAAGGGTTCAATAAATAATTGCAAACTTTAAATATATAGATTTAACACAAATCCACAAAACATACAAGTCTAAAAAGACACATGGTATCTTTTACGTAAACAATTTGTCTGTAAAATATACAGGAACACAAACTCGTACATAAATAAACAAACCAAGACAAAAAAAGTGTCAAAATAGGGAATTCGAACGCCATGTAAAAATAAAGATTTATGGGAGGGGAGGAAAGCTATCTTGGTCAGGAGGTTCAATAAACACACACACACACACACACACACACACACACACACACACAAAATGTTTTTCTTGAAAACAGAATAAATATTAAAACAGAAAATGACATGAGAAAAAGGCAACTATCACCCCACATGAAAGAAACAAACAGGAACGAACAAAATTAAAAGCAACGTGGAGGCGTAAAAGAGGGGTGTAGAGACACTTGCACAACGGATGTGGTTCAGGACTGGCCTCCTCACGTTGCTAGCCAGCGTGGATATAGCAATGTCACATCCATCTATGTGCTTGAGTGCCTCTTTTTCCCCGGACGTTGGCATTGATGTTGGCAGGATGCTATTGTAGTTGCCATGAAGGGGAGGAGCAGCGAGGGCCGCGGGTGCAATGAGAAAACCGGGTGGCCATGCAGCTGCACAATGAGTAAGTCTCCAGCCTCCTCCTGTTCAGAGAGCTTCTTTTCTTTTCTTTTTTTTTTTCCCCCCTCAGTTCACTTGTGTTACAGGCGGTCCATGCGGAACGTATCTTCTGTGGCTGGGTCGGCCAGCACTATGTCTGGGTCGTTAAGCATGTGCAGCCCGTCCAGGGTCAGAGGATCGATCTTTAGCTCGTCCAGCGGGAACTGAGAGTCCGCATCGAAGCTGACATCGCCCACGCCGGCCAACGAGTTGCTCAGCTCCTTCGAGAGACTTGGTGGAGACTCGTCTGTCACTGACATTTATCATTTGAAAGAAAAAAAAATGTAAAACCGTATAAATCAAAATGTGAGAATTCACAAGCAAGGGTTTGCATTAAACACAAATTCGTTACAACTCTGAACTCGTACGTTAACTGCACCTCAGCGTTACTGTCAGGGGAAAGTATAGCAGGTAGTGTTATAGGACAGTCTCGAGCAGAAGAAGCAGTAACAATGAACAAAACACCTAATACAGATAATGATGTCCATGTTGGACAATAAGGGGGTGTAAGTATCCGATTCGAATCAGAATAAGCAGCGAATATTTGTCATCGTATTTCCTCCTCATTTCAATAATAGACACGTGCGTACAGAGTGCCATATATTTAGCTCAGAATTCAGTAAAAAAATACAAATAAAATCCACCAACAGAAGTGTAAACAGAATTAAATACATTACTACTTGATTCTGACCTTGAACAGCTTTATAAAGAAAACAATAAAAAAACCCATTTGTGCATGGTGTTTATTATACATATCATACATTTATAGGCAGCTAATTTGATACTGATGGAGGGGCACATGGGCCAGGATCTGATAAATTTTTGCCGACTGTGGAACCTGCTTCATGTGCAGGAGTCACTCTTTGGGCATTTTGCCAAAGAAGGCCTCTATACATAAGAGTCCTGGTTTCAGATTCATGAGGAACAAACAAACAGATTCAGTGATGCGTTCTGCACAGCACACCCTGGTGGCTAACAGTTTTCATCCAATTATACATATGAGAGGGCTGAAATAAGGTTTCTTGAGCTTTTGATATGCTAAAAGTAGCCAATTGTTGCATCCATAGACTTGTGTTAAGATGGATGCGGTCTTTGTATTCACTGGCAACTGCTGGAATCAGCACAACAAGACAGTGTGTGGATAACTGGCTCCTCAGTGTCCCTATCAAGAGGATACATACACCACACTCTTACACATCCCAGTTACACATGCTGGTTCCTCAGAAACTTTGCGATGGTCAGCTTTATCAGACACTGTGTTGACAAAAGGCCATTCAACTTTCTCTGTGTTAAGTACAATGTCTCGATGAGAGTCTAAGCTGCCACAGCATATGAACACAGAGGCAAATGTGCAAATACGAGGCCAACACAGTGACTTCCTCATTGCCAGAGAGGAGCAGGACACAAGTGGTCAGGATCATGGCTAAAAGCTAGATGTGGACTCTTAACCAAGTGATCTAAGCTTAAAATCTAGATAAATACAAATAGGAGTGCAACTTGACAGTTCAAGGAACAGTTGTGAATGCAAGAGTCCCTGAATACATCATGTTTTTAAACAATGAAATATTCATGAAGAAAACTAGAGTGTAAAGTGTAACTGTGCATGCAAATTGAAGTAGGCCCAAACTTTAATTGGGATAAAAAAATAAATAAAAAAAAAAGCAGTAAAGCTTAAAAACAGTGTTCTAAAAGTCTCAATGCAGAAAGGAACCGTTTTCCAAAAATATTTTATAATTAGATTAGTGGCCCCCCACATATCAACACAATCACACGCCATTTCGTGATACAGTCACAAACTTTTATCTGCTGGTTCGCGTTCATGGACAGAAATGTGCCCCTTTCTTCGTGTCACTTTGCACGACTGCCTCCGTCTGGCTAAGTCTCCATAGCTACGAAGGCAGAGGATCATGGGTAATGCTGACAGAAACGCTAAAGATCATCTTTTTCCCCGTTTTTATTAAAAGATCCGCAGAAAATGTATGGTTAGAGTTATACTGTAATAAATGTGTGTGCCTTTAATTAACGCAGTCTCCTTAATTAACCTGGAGAAGATATTTACTGTATTTTGACTGGAAGGAACCACTGACGATGGTTTATAATACATTATAATACATTACAAAGAAAGTCGTCCTCGGTGACACAAAAAAAAGAGAGGGAAATTCGTGTCTATGAACACGAATCAATAGATTACATTTTATGACTATTACACGAAATGCAGTGAGACTGGGCTGCGCATATAAACACTGCTAAAAGGGCTTACTGGAAACAAGTATACAAGTAAGGTCTTTAAATATAAAATGTCCAAATACTTATTTACCCCCACTTTGTTTGTTGCTGTTTTGTAATTTGGTAGCAAGTTTTTGCCAGCTAGCTTCTTTTCTGGTTTTCTTTCCCACGCATGAGCTACTTCAGAATACTCCTCATAACACAAATATGTGTCTAATGGCCACCAATGCCAATCCCAATAACTTCCACAAAAGTAAAATGCAAAAAAAACCTAATAATAATAATAATAATAGAAAAAATAAAAAAATTAAAAAAACTTACCTGTTAGGATGATGTTGGGAATGTTGCCATGGTTACTGTAGCCTAGTTGCTGGGAGTCCTGCAAGTTGCCGTGGCTCCCAGATAAACCCATCATGGCTGCCTGCGTGTAGTTGAGCGTGGTGCATGCATTGTACAGGCTGTTTGAACTGCTCGGGTTCTCGATCATGTTCATGTTGAACTGCTCGAGCTACGAAGTAACACAGGGTATTAAAATGACAGTAAAACATACGAATAAGAATCATAGTTTCTGTACTGTTCTACTAAATCCATGACCTGTCGAGGAAAATAGTTAAATCTCTGTTTGTGTTGACAAAAAGAAAAAAAAGAAAAAAAAAGATCAATCAGAAAGAATTGAATGAATGGACTGAATATCTGGCACCTGGTGGGAAAGAGCGTTGGTCTGTCGGGACGCCATCTGGTGCTCGTAGAACGAATCGCCAAAAATACTCCCCACCACTGGAATGTGCTACGAATACAGTGAGAGACAACACAATTACTTCAGCGGAACTGGGTCGGCGTCTGTTGGTGTGACAATGTTTATGTACACAACAGGACGAGGGTGCAAGATGCTGACACACGCGATGTCTAGCACAAGACATCCACGCAAAACAGCTGAAGACATCTGATTTTAAAAAAAAATAAATAAATAAAAAGCAGTGACTTTTCCTTAACGTGATTTCAGCAAATCGTTTACTTTCCACAAAAGCCAAACATTTTTAACAAATGAAATAAATCCTCCATTTCCAGGAACAGGTATTGAAATGATCATTCCAGATATGAAGAAAGAAAACTGATTTCAAACGCAAAATGACAGCTCTAGCATATGTAGCACTTAAAACATTGACACCATATTCTACTAACAATAGGTTCAGATTTCGAATAGCTTTAATGTAATGTTTGGATTTGACAGTGGAACTGATTTGTGGATGGTAAACGATCTTCAGTGGTATACAAGAACCATAGCTTTTCGTGAATAAAACGTCGGTCAACATAACAACGACAGCAACAGTAAAATGTCAACAGATAAAGCTGCTGGAAATGATTTTTTTTTTTTTTAAACGCTCAAACATTTTCATGTTACTTGTTTTAAAATGCCACTGTAAATTTCCTGGACTCTGGAATCACAGTCAAATTTACTCCGCAGTCCAGCTGTTTATAGCCAATCGCAGAACTCCTCTGCAAAGACGCAGGTTTGCCTGCCAGTCAGTTGTTTTGCATGTGCAGAGCAGGAGAGACGTGTTGGGCTAGGTGTAATCGATTCCAATGATGACAGTAAAGACAGACAAAGCTGAAGTCCGATTAAAGGTTCACAGAATTAAATAAAGAATAGCGCTGAAAGTCAAGGTGCCAATAAAGAAATGAGCAAAAACACAGAAAAGATGCAAGTAGCAAAAAAATGTCTGCCTCGGTTTTCTATTGAAAATAAAAATCGTACTCCGTTAGTAACATCAGCTCTTGTACACTCTAACGATACTTTCTATAAAGTCTATGCTTTTAATAAAGTTGGGACACTGTGTAAAATATAAATAAAACCAGAATGCAATGATTTACAAATCTCATAAACTCCTATTTCATGGTTAAACATATTTTATGTTCACATTAAAACATAGACCACATATTAAATGTTTAAACTGCTGAAATGTACAATTTTAAGGAAAAAATAATGAGGTCATTTTGAATTTGACGTCTGCAACACGTCTCAAAAAAGTTGGGACAGGGCAACAAAAGTCTTGAGAGAAAAAAAAATACGTTTTTAAAATTAAACTAATGAGTTTAACTGCCAATAGGTCTGTAAGATGATTGGGTATAAATAGTGTATATTAGAGAGGCAGAGTCTCTCAGAAGTAAAGATGGGCAGAGCTTCACCAATCTATGAAAAGACTGTGTCTACAAATTGTGGAACATTTTCAGAATAATGTCTTCAACATAAAATTGCAAAAGAGTTAAATATCTCATTATTTACACTACATAATATCATCAAAAGTTTCAAAAGTTCTGGAGAAATCTCTGTGCACAATGGACAAGGGCAAAAATCAATATATTGCATGAACATGATTCTCGAGCCCTTAGACGGCACTGCACTGAAAACGATCATGATTCTGTAATGGAAATCATCTCATTAACACCTCCAGAAATCATCGTCTGTGAACACAGTTTGCCATGTCATCCACAATTACAGGTTAAAAGACTTCTGTCATGCAAAGAAGAAGGCATGCGTGAACATGATCCTGGAATGCCGCCATCCTCTCTGGGCCAAAGCCCACTTAAAGTCTACTGAGGCAAAGTTCAAAACTGTTCAGTAGTCAGATTAAATTTTCTTTTTGGAAACCATGGACACCATGTCCTCTGGACTAAAGAGATGAGGGACCATCTGGCTTGTTATGAGCGCTCAGTACAAGAACCACATTTCTGATGGTATGGAAGTGCACCAGTGCTTGTGGAATAGGCAACTTGCACATTTGGAAAGTCTCCATCGATGCTGCAGGATATATACAGGTTTTAGAGTAACAAATTCTTCCATCCAGAAAGCTTGTTTTTTTTTGGGAAGGCCTTGCATATTTGAGCAAGACCATGCTAAATGCATACTGCATCTATTACAACAGCATAGCTTTGCAGTAGAAGAGTACGGGTGCTGAACTGACCTTTCACTATTTGAAAACATCATGAAACAGAAAAACACAACAAAGGAGACCCAGAACTTTTGAGCAGCTAGAATCCTCTATCAGACCAATAGGACAACATTCATCTCCCAAAACTTCAGCAAACGGTTTCCAAGTTGCCTGAGGTATACAAACAGAAGTACACAGTGGTAAACATGGCCCTGTCTTTTTGTTGAGTCCATCAAATTCAAAATGACCTTAATTTCTCCTTAAAATGGTTTATATTCTCAGTTTAAACATTCAATATGTTTTTTTGTTTTATTGTGAATAGGATTGGAATTTATGAGAATTGCAAATCATTGCACTCTGTTTTAATAAACATTTTGCACAGCACCCCAACTTTTTTTTTTAATTGGAGCTGCATTATTATAACGCATTAATCATGACTTACTGTATTAATAACGCAGATGTACTTCAACATCCAAATACATGCAACTATATCACTTATAAGTAATTTAAACAGTAATATAAATACAGCTATAACTTATTGTAATTATCATGTAGGTTTGAGTTGCCATTGTAAATGTATTTATGGAACAGAAGTACCGTATTTTCCGGACTATAAGCCGCTACTTTTTTCCCACGTTTTGAACCCCGCGGCTTAAACAACAAAGCGGCTTATTTATGGATTTTTCCTGGATTTTTCCCGGTTTCACAAACTTCAAGCCAAAAAACTGAGCCCCAAAACATTAGACCAATGAAATTGCGAATGAAGTGCTTTTTTATTTTTCTTGGCAACAGCGTTACGGGTTAGTCAAAGAAACTTAGAAATGAGCATCAGATAATAATAAGGACATATTCCTCGGTCTTGCACACATGCAGTAATACCGGAAAATGCGGCGGCAGGCTATTCCCAAAATGCCGCTTTGCTCTTAAAGGAGCCACAACATATTTCACCCGTTACACCAGACACTGTCTTTCGTTAAAGCCTGTGTAAAGTTCATTCGTTTCAGTGTAGACTTATTTATGTTTAAAATAAAAATCTTTGTAAAATTCAGTGGTTGCGGCTTATATTTGGGTGCGCTTAATAGTCCGGAAATTACGGTACTTCCTTGTGAATATGAATGAGGCTGCAATTAATTATTAGCACAGACTTGAAAGAAATGTTACTGTTTCTTTTTTTTTTGTTGTACAGTTATAAAGATGGCTAAATCTGTTACCTAAAACAGCTTTATATCATGTTTTTGTAGGATTAGCAGTTGAAATTTACAGAAGTACTCGATTTTATTTCAAAGCAAGATAATCAGCTCTGGTTAAATTCACGCCATGCAGCGGAGCCAGAATTTTGGCTCCATTACATGGCGACATTGACCGAAGCATCATGCTACAAGATTTAGCCTCATGACGGTTTATATCTAAGCCAAAACTTGTTGGTGACCATAGCCATAGTGCAGTGGTTTTCAACCCTTGTCCTGTTTGCTTGCTCTGATGTGTATTATGGCTTTTACCTATTTTGTTTCTTATTTATTTTATTCAAATACAGTTTACCAATATTACCTTTCGTTTAATTTGAATAAATCAATTTACTTGACTGGGAGTCAGATTTCTCCCTCAGTACGTGAGAGTAATATGCTGTATTTTCAGACACAGCAAAACATTTAAAAGTGCATCATTTTGTGTTCAAATCAATAATAAACTGAACATCAGGTCACTTTAATGGGGGGAAAAAAAAAAGTCAAAGATCTTTAAAAGAATCATTAGAGCAAGCAAAGCACTAAAGATTCGAATTGCTGCTACTAAAAAAATGCTTTTAATAGGAACAGGATCTTCTCTGTCCATTCAGCAAGGACGCATGCAGTAAAAAGCAAGAAACGTGAAATGTGAAAGTAAACATTTTTTTAAAAGTTGAAACGCTTTCGGTTTGATTGAGCTAAGAATATCAGCCTTTAGCCAAAGAACGCCGATTCGTGTAGCCGAGCGGGAAACATTTATTTGAAAGCATGCTCACAGCTGAGGTAGGGGTTAAGATCCACTGAACTGACTGAAAAGTAGCTTTGAACTTAAGCTGTTTTTGTCGATATATAGCACAGTTTTCTAAAGCGTTGACATTTGAAATGATGTAGCGTTTATCTATAGTATAGACTATAATATAATCTCTATATTGGGGCATTAAAAAACATAACCGCGAAACGAAATCCAGCTTTCGATATTCTAGCTATTTGGTTATCGGTAGGTTTTTAATTTGACGACGTTCCTTTCGCTTCACTGTGGGTGGAGTCTTTGTAAAAGTGTGTTCCCACCGTTACCAAACTGAACTGGATAGATCAGACATAAAACCAAATGATGTCTTTCGCTGACTACATCTAGAACAAAACAAATAACCATAATAGGTTCACACTAAAACAAAGAATATGCATTCTCCAGGACCAAGCTTAGAAACACTGCACCAGGGAGTAAAATAAATACAGACAGTGCAACAAACAAAGTACAATAAACAGCCTGGGTATGAACATTTGCCAGCTCTATATATAGACACGAATAACCAGTACTTTGCCCCTGGGGAATATAATGTTGTTATACTGAATTTGGCATTACAGTAAATGCATCTATAAACAGCAGCACAGCTGAAACACCGTCACATCCCAGACTAGCTGACTAACACGCTGCTACCACATCCAGCAAAAATATAGATCCTGACATGCAGTGTAGCAGCATATTAAGTCAGTCACCCACTTATACATTCTGCCCGTAACACTGACAGTAACATACACATATATAACACAGAGGGGGGAAAAAAACAGCATTATCTGAGCAATGAAAATGGTGCTGAAAGGCAGACAGAAAGAAGTGTAGGATAGAGATCAGAGCGCAGAGATGTTGATGAGCAGAAAAAAAGCACAACAAGCAAACATGGTGAGAGGGGATTCCGCCCTTACTTGAGGCGAGCCTCCAGGCGAGAAGCCCTGGTTGGAGACTGGTGAGGTTGGAGACTGGTTGGCCGGAGAGCCAGTCTGATTGCGATACTGCTGAAAGCAAGAGGCCTTTCAGAAAGACATCACATGTCCACTAAGAGCTCACATGCCTAAGCACCTCGGAAAAACACGAGGATGCTCCAGATTGATGCCAGCAGACAACCTGAACTGTGCTCTTAGCAATACTCGAGTTTTCATCTCGGCATTAAATGCATTCATAAAGCTTTCCATCAGAACCTTCCAATACTGCACATGCTCAATGAACAAACATGAGGCTTCTAATAAAGTTTAAGTTCAGAGTGCACTCACCGAGCTGACTGGTGCGCTTGTGGCTGTTGGTGATTGGCTGGACAAGGAGGTCTGGGGCTGGCTGGAGCTGACGGTGATTGGCGGCAGCTGGATAAGGCGGATGTTCTGTGGCAGTGTCTGCTGCTGCTTCTGCAGATCGTTCAGCAGGCTGAGCAGTGAGTACTGTGACAGCTGCTGCTCCAGAGACATGCTGTCCATTGCAATTGTCTGTAGAACATTAGAGGTTTCAAACGTTTCTATGTTTTCACATTTTACACTTGTACTGACGTCATACGCATCAATATGTTTCATTATTGTCCTTTTGTGGTTCAAAGCAGGGTGGAAATTATGGCATCAGCTAAAAACGCCTGTCAAAGTCGGATGAACTCTGGTTTCCTTCAAAACATCAAGACATTTTTGCCTTTGTAGGGTTAGACAAATCAATACCAGGGCACCCAGGACAAGTAACTTATATTAGGATTATCAGTTTCTCATTCAAGAGTTGATGAGGAATATATGGCTAGTGTTTCGGTCATTGACAGGAGAGCTTGAGTATGCCGTCCCGATCCACCTTCTTAATTTTGCTCCCTCGGCTCCCATGGACATATTATGTAGGTATTATTTTTATTCATTATTTTACCAACTGACAATATTTTCAAGCTAGGTGTAAAAAACTGAGTAAAATTAACTGCATTGAACAAAGACAAGCAGACTGACACGGACACGGACACGGACACGGACACGGACACACACACACACACACACACACACACACACACACACACACACACAGAAATATCCCAGTAATATAGGCACTCTTAGAACACCTGACCAATCTAATTAATGGGCCAGCACTAACTGTGAAGAGTTTCTCACACCTTCTCCTGCTTTCAAAACTTTAGTAAGCTGAAATAAAGACTGCATTTGATGACAAAACCATTGTTCATAGCAAAACGACTTTCTGTTAATAGCAGAAACACATTATCACCGGAGTCATAATCAGGAGCCGATATAAACCAGGTAATGGTAAAGTCGCCTCTCCTCTGAATCACACACTCTGCATTCTTCTTCTCCTTCTTTCAGCTGCTCCCGTTAAGGGTCGCCACAGCAGATCATCTCTCCATACCCCCCTGTCCTCTACATCTGCCTCTTTCAAACAAACTACCTGCATGTCTTCCCTCACCACATCCATAAACCTCCTCCTTGGCCTTCCTCTTTTCCTCCTTCCTGGTGGCTCCATCCTCAGCATTCTCCTACTGATATACCCCATGTCCCTCCTCTGCACATGTCCAAACCATCTCAATCATGCCTCACAAGTTGTCTCCAAAACGTCCTACATGCACTGTCCCTCTAATAAACTCATTTCTAATCCTGTCCATCCTCGTCACTCCCAACGAAAACCTCAACATCTTCAACTCTGCTACCTCCAGCTCCACTTCCTGTCTTTTACTCAATGCCACTGTCTCTAATCCATACAACATCGCAGGTCTCACCACAGTCCTACAAACTTTCCCTTTCACTCTTACAGATACCCCTCTATCACAAATCACTCCTGCTATCACACTTCTCCACCCACTCCACCCTGCCTGCACACTTTTCTTCACTTCTCTAACACACTCTCCATTACTTGCCACTGTTGACCCCAGGTACCTGAACTCCTCCACCTTCTCCACCTCTTCTCCCTGTAACCGCACCACTCCACTGCCCTCCCTCTCATTCACACACATGTACACTGTCTTACTCCTATTGACTTTCATTCCCCTTCTCTCCAGCGTGTACCTCCACC
This sequence comes from Silurus glanis, assembly GCA_014706435.1. Classification (NCBI taxonomy): domain Eukaryota; kingdom Metazoa; phylum Chordata; class Actinopteri; order Siluriformes; family Siluridae; genus Silurus; species Silurus glanis. The sequence goes on from JAAIIK010000122.1 coordinate 1,427,677, forward strand.
CCTCCAGGCTCTTCTCATCCTGCTCACTACTCTCATCATGAATCACGGACTATGTATTAATGCACACAATGAAGTCATAACATAAGATTAAGAATTATATTGAAGCTTTTACTTGCCCAGTGGTCTTATGATTTGTCGTCCCCTGTGATATATAAAATGGCCCATAACTGTGTTCAGACAGTATATAATGACTTAAGAATATTAAAAGATGGACACCTGCCAATTTCCTTCAATATGAAATATTAAGTGTGAAATATTTGCAAACCAGCATGCATATTAAAAGACGTTTATACGCTAGTGAGTGTTTTGTTAAAAAACTCTTTTTGATAAGAATTTATTTAATTGTAATTATTTTTTTAAACATTTCATTAAAAAAATGTTTTTAACCTTAAAAAAATTATAAATGTACTGGAAAATATTTTAAAAAATAGTAATAAAAAGATAAATCGGTGTTAAAGGTGTAACAATTGACATAATAAACTACAATTATTACAAGAACAGATACTATTTTGCCATGGTGCCCAGCTGAAAAACCTTTTCAGAATCGATTCTGAAACTTGCCTGAGAAATGGGCATCTGAGGTGAGAGGGTGGGAGAGAGAGTTGGTGAGAGTTGTTGTGGGCACGACTGCTGCTGCTGGGCATCGATGTTGAGCGTGAGCGCAGTTGGGACAGGGGTGGAGGCAGCCACATGGCTGGCAGCGCTGATGCCCAGGTGGGTGAGGTTGGTGCTCAGATTGCCTGTACTGTTGGATGTGTTGGGGGGTGGGAAGGTCACGGGGTCGTCTGGGTCCAGAGGAGTGGGAAGGGGAGGGGGGAACTGGATGTTGGTGAGGTCGGGCAAAGAGCCGCCTGCGCTGTGTGCGGCCGGCATCAACGTGGCGTTCACTTCTTGATCAGGGGATGGGAATATGCTAGAAAAAAAAGGTATTAAAATGTAAACATGTTTTTCGTTGAGCGCCCCGAATCATTCACTGATATATGAAACAGCATGTACACACATATATAAAGCGTTTCTCACTCGTTTCATTTTTAACCATTCAAATATAAATAATCCATTGTTATAATCCTAATGATGCACAATACAGCATGAACTCACTTAATCCCTGGAACATCATGTGATTTGGGATGTAGTGATGCCTTCTGGTCATCTTTTTCCATTTCTATTTCAGGTTCATCTGTATCTGGGGGTGTGAGCAAGACGACTAGAAAGGAGACAAAAAAAAAAAATAAAAAAATTGCCACAAATGAGTTTTCTTCACCTAGCAAAATTAGGTGAGCCCACTTGTTTTTAGGTTTTATCACATGTACCTCGTTTAGGCTGCAGTTCTTGGGATCCTCCGACGAAAGTGTCTTGCTGCGCCGGATTCATGGCGCTCTGATGTAGCGCGGAGTCAGAATTGGTCCTGTATTCAGGTTAAAGGTAGGAGTGAGAAATGGTATGAAGCTCTATGTGGAATCAAGATTTTAAATCTGAATGGCCAAATGTGGCTTACCTCCTCCAGCTGGTGTCCGGGGGAGGTGACAGATACACTGAGCCATAAGGACAGCTGTCAATGTAAGTCTCTGTGTTAAGGAAAACGTTGCTGCACGTCACCAACAATTTTTGCATGTTTTTAAACAAGTCAGCATGACAGCTACTAATCTTGGGAGGTGAGGGTTTTCACTTGATTACTCAGACAAATGGCAAAACAGACCGTTTTGGTTTTTTTAAACACGTTGGGAGAATGCTTATTTTTTTGTGCTGTTTATGTAAACAGATGTCTCTGATTGGTTAGAATTAACATGACCGAGAGAAAGAAAGAGGGCCAGTTTTTCCTCCTCCAAAGACTATATGGAGAAATCCAGTGGAAAAGTCAATGTGTATAATACAGTCTGGTGTAGCAGAGTCTCTACTTCCTCATTCACTTCTGATTCATTGCTAAATAAAACATTTCAATTGTCACTGGAAATCTGAGAAGCTGAAACAATAATTGATGAAATAGGAATTAAAGATAGAACTTTATCATGCTACTGGGATCTTGTATGTGTTCTTGTCTCTATCAATCTCCAAAAACTGCTTAATCCTGGTCAGAATCCTGGTGCCTCTTTGGTGAATTCAAACCCAGATGGGCTGTCGGTCCATCACAGCGCACCAATACACACATATATATACACACACCCCTTTACACACGCATTCAAACCTAAGGCCAATTTAAAATAACCAAACTACCAAATTACATACTTTTGGGAGGTAAGAGGAACTCAGAAAACCTGGAAGAACGCAATGCAGCCACGAGGAGACCGTGTATAACTATATAAGGATATAAGGATCAATCCCTGGACACCTGGAGCAGTGTCATTGCCATACTGTAACACAATGCTAAAACGTTTGGATCTGCATTCACAAAGAATAATCTCCGACGAGGGATTAATGGTTCCTGAGAGGTTCTCGATAAAAACCTATTAAGAAAACCACTGAGAAGAACGTTTGCTACGGACGATGGAATGCTTTGCGAATGAATATTAATTCTTATTGTTTGATGAGGTAACGGGGCTTCAGGGTAAATTCAAGCTGCATTTAATTAAACTTAAATGCAGCTCAATTCTCAAAGGAAAAACAATCATCGTAACGCTCACATTATGTATTTGGCTCAGGCTCCATCAGTTCTATGCGTGTGTATTAATGACAGGAGTTCTATTTAATCAATTTACAGCGGTTACGTAGTCAAGCGTTTAATGTTTTAGTGCGAATATATATGTATTTTTAATAACAACTTTAAAATTCGCTATTATGACATTTTCGGATTTATAGGAACAGGCCGGGATTTATGAGTTTACTGTGAAGGCCTTGTAACCAGTCGCAGTCAATATTGTGAAATGCCATCACTGGAAGCAATGATGGAATTGCCCATAGAAGACGAATAATTTGATCTGAAACATGATTCAAAGATGATATCTGCACCTCATCTTTGCTACATAACCGTAATTCTTATGATCGAGTTGTAGAGACTTTATTCTGTGCATTAATCGGTATGAACGCAGGCCTTAACATCGCATGTGATTGGGCCTTAATGCCTTGCTGACCTACTCTCAAGTTTTAGGATTAAAAACTGATCTCGTAAAGCAGCCAGTTCGGAGCTCATTTACACTCCCGATTGCTTCACTTATTCAAAAGAATTCAAACTCGACAGCATTAAATTAACAGAAGAAAGACAAACCCATGGAATTCTCCGCACCAGCGAGACAATAAGCGAAGGATATCTGGCGCCCGTGTTTATCCACTGACAGAGGCCTGCGGTGAGGGGACGTGATCCGATTTCGGTCTCGATACACGCGGTCCACCAGGCCGTGGTGCCGAGTCGTTCGACTAGTATCCAGAACTGTAGTCTGAAAAGGAATCTGAGAAGTTGAAGAATCCCATCTTCGCCGGCAAAACATTCACGTGTACAGCACAATCAAACTTAACACTCTTATCATTGGTTTGGTTTTGCTCCGAACATCAAACCGATTCTAAACATAATGCAGTGCAGGTTTGACCGAGGATGGAGCGGAATTATGAAAGCATAAAAGCAATGAACCCATTGTACAGTTTCTGTTGTCTTGTTTATGTGAGGTAAATGAAAAGCGATGTCAAAGGCAGTGATGTCACTTCACCCCCCACACACACAATGATACATGGATCCACTGTTAGCGCAAGGCGGGATGGATTACAAATTCTCATCCTCTGCTATATGGCATTATTTGAGGGTAGGATGTGAGGTACATGTTGTGTGCTGTGTCTTGAAATGTCGGCTGCCGTTAAAAGTAACAGATGGATGATGCAGGCAAAGTAAGATCCTAATATTTGAATGCGACACACACTAGACGGTGTACATCATGTTTAAAAAAGAGCACATAATAAGTGCTGCGAATAAAACATTTGTGACGTGAACCAGATAAAAACTAGCATTTTCATTCTTTTTGGATTCCCAACCAGTTCCTAAAAACTGATTCCTAGATTCGATCCGATCACAGATTACGTACAATATCTACTGCAAGTATTCTCAAAACAGATCGACAGCACTTGACAGAATATTTCCAGTTATATAGGTCAATTACATCCGAACTGGAAACTAGGCTAGCGACAGGATCACGGGCGGTCACGCTGTGCGATTGAACTCATTGTTTACTTTTCCTCGTCTCGATAAACATCCAAATCAACGACATTAAAAAGTCTAACACGATATTATCTTTTTCGGTTTTTAGAGTGCAAGTAAATATTAATAATACCTTCAAAAATAAAAGTATACTTTGGTAAAACTTTGGTAACTTCTAGGAATCTTAAGCAAGTTATTGGGTTCCAACTACAAGTGAAGACATTAAGCACATTATTGTCAGGTGACTTAATAATTATAATTAGTAGTAAGTGTGATGAGCATGCATATGCTGTGCAGTGTGGACATTTATGGCATTTGGCAGACGCCCTTGCAGTCTCAGTCATACAGCTGAGGTTGAGGGTTAAGAGCCCAGCAATGTTAGCTTGGTGTCCAAGAAGTCCAACATCTTATCCACTGAGCTACCATTTACTTTACACACAGGGTTTACACAGAGGTGCCTTAATCCATGTGAACTGATCATTGAGTACTAGACATCTTTCAGCAGCAAAATGTCTTTATATGCAGAAATATGTCCAGCAGTCCGGGGGGGGAGAGGGGTGTTTGCTTTCGGCTTGATTTGTGCTTCTGATGCACATGTGCAAGATGTTATATTTATATTCCCTTTCACCACTGACATGGGTTCAGAAAATGGTATTTACTACATACTATGACTGATTACTTTCAAACCCTTCATAGAACCGACTAAAACAGCAGCAAAAAACAAAAAAAGAAAGACAAAAAGAGAGAGAGGTTTGCATCTGATACAATTTCTAATAGCTCACCTGAAAAGGCAGGTCAGTGTTGCTATTTCCAATCTGATTGACATTGGGCAGTGAACCTCCATAGCACTGAGCACGATTCTGGCCCAGTTGCAAATACTGAGTCTTCTGTAACTGCAGCTGTGCAAAATAAAAGCGCATGAATGAGTGCCAGAGTGAATGACAGCATGAACGCATGAATGAAACAGAACTGAACTCAAAATCTCATCCATGGACAACGAAGACTCCAAACAGATCAGATGCATCGTGAGAAAAGCGGATCAGTGAAGTTTCGGCCATTTATGGCAATGTTTTTGAAGGCTTTCTTACAATCAACGTGGTGCGCATGAGATAAAACCTGGCTGGACTTGTTTTTGCTGGCAAAGTTTAAAAATGAGACAGCAGAATAGGATCTGTGACACGAACACCGACCCATATCCATGCAAAAAAAAAAACACCTAACCAGAACCAATTACAGTTTCTGCAATACAAACAAATCAATAACAAACAAATCAACGATGCTCATGTTTGCATGTGGCTGTGATGCATTTCAGACGTGCGAGATTGGACGGTTCAGGTGCGCGCTGCACTGGAAGTAGCCGTGCAGATGTGCAGCACATCTGTAGCCCATTTTGTCGCGCAGAGCTCGCGCACTCCGCCGCTTTCCACGCGTTCACGATATATAGAAAAAAAAAATCAAAATAATATTAATAATAATAAAAAACAGACGGTTTTCTCGTGCTTTGTTTTAAAAAAAATATGTTTTATCGTGGACATGGAGAGAAAAAATTAACCAACCCGATTGGGAAGGTGGCGGATTTGTGTGTTTTGCTCCAGAACCGTGATGGGCAGAGAGCTGCTAGCGCAGCGGCTAGTCGGTGTAACCGGGAGATGCGGCTGGAGGAGGAGGAGGAGGAGGAAGAGGAGGAGAAAGAGAAAGAGAGAGAAAGATAGAGAGAGAGAGAGAGAGAGAGAGAGAGAGAGAGATGATAATAATAAATCACGACCCCGTCGCGGGGGAAATCTCGGCACGTACCCGCGCGGCTCGAGTAATGCTCAGGTCTTTCATGACTTCCTCGAACGCCGCCGTCTCCTCCGCCTGCTTTTGGTTGTGCAGCGCGATCTTCTCGCTGAATTTCCGCGGATTGTTTGAGGTCGCCATCTTCCGTTCTTCTCCCAAAACAGACCCTTTTGCGCCAGACGTGCGCGCCGCCGTCGCCTCGTCACGCGCGCGGAGGATTTTGGGCTTTGAAGTCCCCGCGCGCGCCGAACGCGCCGCACATGTAGGCAGAGCGCGTGCAGGAGCAGCGCGCGTTCAACTAACGATTATGCTGCTCTATTATCCGGTTCTAAATCATCTAATACAATTACCGATATCCAGATTATTTTGTACATAATAAAATCGATTGTTTTGCGTGAAGCATCTAATACAAAATAAACACTATAATGCAAGAAAAACATTAGAATACCAACAAATAATCACCATAATGTAAAATAAACAATATAATACAAATTAAACACGATAATGGGAAAAAAACCCCACTGTAATACAGAATAAACACGATGACAAATAAACACTATAATACAGAATAAACACTATAATGCAAAATATTAATCATAATGCAATTAACACTATAATACCGAATAAACTGTATAATACAAATATAAACCATAATGCAGATTTTTTTTTATACAAATTAAACAATATAATACACAATAAGCACCATAATGCAAAATAAAAACTATTTAAACAATTAATACAACCCATTAATTGTAATTAATACAGTCTGCTACAATGACTTCAGTTGGCATGAACAATTTTGCATTAATCACCCATCAGTTAACCATAAAAAAATAACTATAATGACATTTGGTGCCACCCACATGAGGACTGGTTCCCATCTTTGGAAGGTTTGTTCCTTATACCTCTCTCAGGGAGGTTTTCCTTATCACTGTTGCCACTGGCTTTCTCATTAGGGATGCAAATAAACGTATAGTAATTAACTTATAAATGTAAATTATATAACCTACTTATCTCTATAAAGCTGCTTTGGACCAATGTCCATTGTTAAAAGCGCTACAAAAATAAAACTGAATTCAATTCAATTGATCTACGGGTTTCCCAAGATGTTCTCCAGTTGGTGTCTGTTCTACAATGGTGTCCACTCAACATAACATGCTATCAATAGAAGTCAACAGATTACCAGTAGATACCATTACAGTAGCCTTTTAAACCAATCCAATTCCTATTACCATCATAAAACATAATTTTGTGAGATTTTTTTGTTTAGTTTTTTCAACAGGGTGGATGAGGGTCTCTAAATACAATGTTTACTATAAAATCATGTACTACATTTTCTGCTGTGGTTATCTTGACCATATTCTACAACCAAACATCAATGCTGATTGACCTCTGTCAGCTGGTCAGTATCTCTCTCTCTCTCTCGTTCAGGGTCACAGTGTATCTGGAGTCTATGTTGGAAACACTGGGTGTGAGTTAGGACTAAACTCTGGATGGGACACCAGGTCAATACAGAACACCATGCACAAATACAAATGATTTTGAGTGAGTCTCGTTTTTCTCCATCTTCTTCTTTTTCTTTCGGCTGCTCCCATTAGGGGTCGCCACAGCGGATCATCCGTCTCCATACCACCCTGTCCTCTACATCTGCCTCTTTTACACCAACTACCTGCATGTCTTCCCTCACCACATCCATGAACCTCCTCCTTGGTCTTCCTCTTTTCCTCCTTCCTGGTGGCTCCATCCTCAGCATTCTCCTAACAATATAATTCATGTCTCTCCTCTGCACATGTCCAAACCATCTCAATCTCGCCTCCCTCACCTTGTCACCAAAACGTCCAACATGCGCTGTCCCTCTAATAAACTCATTTCTAATCTTGTCCATCCTCGTCACTCCCAACGAAAACCTTAACATCTTCAGTTCTGCTACCTCCAGCTCCGCCTCCTGCCTTTTACTCAATGCCACTGTCTCTAATCCATACAACATCGCAGGTCTCACCACAGTCCTATAAACTTTTCCTTTCATTCTTGCAGATACTCTACTATCACAAATCACTCCTGTCACTCTTCTCCACCCACTCCACCCTGCCTGCACTCTTTTCTTCACTTCCCTAACACACTCTCCATTACTTTGCACTGTTGACCCCAGGTACCTGAACTCCTCCACCTTCTTCACCTCTTCTCCCTGTAACCGCACCACTCCACTGCCCTCCCTCTCATTTAAGCACATGTACTCTGTCTTACTCCTACTGACTTTCATTCCCCTCCTCTCCAGCGCGTACCTCCACCTCTCCAGGCTCTTCTCAACCTGCTCACTACTCTCACCACAAATCACAATATCATCCGCAAACATCATAGTCCAGGGAGACTCCTGTCTGACCTCGTCCGTCAACCTGTCCATCACCACTGCAAACAGGAAAGGGCTCAGGGCCGATCCTTGATGCAGTCCCACCTTCACCTTGAACCAGTCTGTCGTTCCTACTGCACACTTCACTGCTGTCACACTGTCCTCATACATGTCCTGCACCACCCTCACATACTTCTCTGACACACCTGACTTCCTCATACAATACCACAACTCCTCTCTTGGCACTCTGTCGTACGCTTTCTCTAAATCCACAAATACACAATGCAGCTCCTTCTGTCCTTCTCTATACTTCTCCATCAACGTTCTCAAAGCAAATAAGGCATCTGTGGTGCTCTTCCTCGGCATGAAACCATACTGTTGCTCACAGATGGTCACCTCTTCTCTCAGCCTGGCTTCCACTACTCTTTCCCATAACTTCATGGTGTGACTGATCAACTTAATTCCCCTGTAGTTACTGCAGGTCTGCACATCTCCCTTATGCTTAAAGACCGGTACCAGCACACTCCTTCTCCATTCCTCAGGCATCCTCTCACCTTCCAAAATCTTGTTAAACAATCTGGTTAAAAACTCCACTGCCATCTCTCCTAAACATCTCCATGCTTCTACCGGTATGTCATCTGGTCCAACCGACTTTCCACTCTTCATCCTCTTAATCGCTGCTCTCACTTCCTCCTTACTAATCCTATCCACTTCCTGCTTTACTAACTCCACATCATCCAACCTTCTCTCTCTCACATTTTCCTCGTTCATCAGCTGCTCAAAATACTCCCTCCATCTTCTCAACACACTCTCCTCACTAGTCAACACATTTCCATCTCCATCCTTTATTGCTCTAACTTGCAACACATCCTTCCCAGCTCGATCTCTCTGCCTGGCCAATCGGTACAAATCCTTTTCTCCTTCCTTAGTGTTTAACCTCTCATACAGCTCCTCGTATGCCTTTTCCTTGGCTTTCGCCACATCCCTCTTTACCTGCTGCCGCATCTCCTTGTACTCCTGCCTACTTTTCTCATCACCCTGTCGATCCCACTTCTGTTTTGTTAACCTCTTTCCCCTTATGCTCCCCTGCACTTCCTCATTCCACCACCACGTCTCCTTGTCTTCCTTTCTATTTCCAGATGTCACACCAAGTACCTTTCTAGCTGCCTCCCTCATCACTCCTGCAGTAGTTTCCCAATCATCCAGCACCTCTTCACCACCACCGAGCCCCTGTCTGACCTCTTCCCTGAACCTCACACTACACTCTTCCTCCTTCAGTTTCCACCATCTTATTCTTCTTTCAGTCCTTACTCTCCTCCTCTTCTTCTTCACCTCCAAAACCATCCTACAGACCACCATCCGATGCTGTCTAGCTACACTGTCCCCTGCCAACACCTTACAGTCTCCAATCTCCTTCAGGTTGCATCTCCTACATAGAACATAGTCCACCTGTGTGCACCTTCCTCCACTCTTATAGGTCACCCTATGATCCTCCTTCTTCTTAAAATAAGTGTTCACCACTGCCATTTCCATCCTTTTAGCAAAATCTACCACCATCTGCCCTTCCACATTCCTCTCCTTTAGGCCATACCTACCCATAACCTTCTTATCACCTCTGTTCCCTTCACCTACATGTCCATTAAAGTCTTCCCCAATCACCAATCGTTCATTTCTAGGTACACCATCTACCACTTCATCTAATTCACTCCAGAATCTTTCCTTCTCCTCCATCTCACAGCCGACTTGTGGAGCATAGGCACTGATGACATTTATCATCATCCCTTCAACTTCCACCTTCACGATCATCACCCTATCAGAAACTCTCTTCACCTCCACTACACTCTTACTGTACTCTTCCTTCAGAATCACCCCTACACCATTTCTCTTTCCATCCACACCATGATAGAACAGTTTAAACCCACCTCCAATGTTTCTGCTCTTACTCCCTTTCCACTTGGTCTCCTGAACACACAACATATCTACCTTTCTCCTCTCCATCATATCAGCTAACTCTCTCCCTTTACCCGTCATAGTACCAACATTTAAAGTACCAACCCGAACCTCCACTCTCCTACACTTCTCCTTTCCCTGTCGCCTCTGTAGACGTCTTCCTCCTCTCCTCCTCCTCCTTCGGCCAACAGTAGCCCAATTTCCACCGGTACCCTGTTGGCTAACGATACCTGTGGCGGTCGTTGTTAACCCGGGCCTCGACCGATCCGGTATGAAATTCTTATTCGTGACCCGCATATTTGATTTGGCACATGTTTTACGCTGGATGCCCTTCCTAACGCAACCCTCCCCATTTATCCGGGCTTGGGACCGGCACTAAGAGTGCACTTGCTTGTGCCTCCCTAATGGCTGGGTTCTCGTTTTTCTCCATACATTCGTCATTTTAATTTTCTTCACCACGAATCAGCTTCGTTTTTATTGTCATTGCACTTGACCACTGTTGTCTGAAAAGATCAGTCAGTGCATCTTACCTACAAAATACCTGTAATAAACAAATATTTTTTTACTTTTTTTCCTCAGGATTTCGTGTTTGTGCAAAACCATCTTCTGTTGAAATCACATAAACCACTAACTTGCCTGAGCGGTCATAGTCAATTTCAGCACTCAGATCATTTCTGGGCTTGAATTGAGAAATTAACCAAACCCTTTTGATTACAATGTTTAGAAATATGATGAAACATTACCTTTTGTGTTTTATTTAATGAACCTCATGCTCTCAGCGTTTTAATATTAGATGAATCAGTTTTTAGCCTTGTGTAATAGATATACAGTACTGTGCAAAACTTTTTGGCAGGTGTAAAATGATGTAAAGTAAAACTGCTTTCAAATATAGGTGTGATTACTTTTTTTTAAATCACCTAACAAAATGGAAACTAAATGAATGAAAGAAATTCAAATCAAATCATTATTTGACAGCATAAATCCTTCTAGGTACACTTGCACACAGTTTTTGAAGGAACTCGGCCAGTAGGTTGTTGCAAACATCTTGGAGAACTAACCACACATCAGCTGTAGATGTAGGCTGCCACAGATCCTTCTGCCTCTTCATGTAATTCCCATAAAACTCGATGATGTTGAGATCTGGAGTACTGTAGGGGCCAATCCATCACTCTCAGGACTCCTTTTGGAAAATAAAATGTCATGTTTCAGCCCCCTGGTGTGGGTCACAACAGAAACTGTTGAAAGATTGATCTAAAATTCAGCATTTGGGTCAATATTATAAAACCTTTATATTAAATCATCTTTTTATTTTATTTTGTTGTTGTTAATTTGCATTCAGTTCAAAACATATGAGTTTGAACATGCTGGTTTCAGCTCAGTGATGGTTTGCTAATTAAAAAGAATTATGTAAGCTTTGATAAGACTTTGTTAATCTATGAGGTTTAATGACTGACTACTGAATTCCTCAGCTATAGAACCGGAGCTGCTACTACTGCTAATCATGATTTCAAAGTACTTGTAAGTAGTTCACACAAGTAAGATGAAAGATAAGTCACACATCCGTCCATTTCCTGCTTTATTAAACAAACAATTTCATTGATAAAAGACACTTTAAAATAGAACAAAAGCACAGCTGAGCTTACAATCAAACTCAAACAAGAGACAGGAAAAAGAATCATCGAAAGTGCTACAGATACAGAAGGCGATACGTTCAGCAGATGTTGTTGCACGAGCATAGCGGAGTCTTTCACTGCAAATGAAAACATTGATAGGGGACACGAAGCATTGAATACATCATGGCGACCAATTTACTAGGAACATATTTACACTTGCGCACACACATTATCCAAATCAGCCAATCACATGGGTGCAGTATAATGCAGAACAGTCAGGCGGACACACGTTCACATCAAACATCAGGTTGAGAATAAAATTGCGAGTGCAGTGACTTTCGTGACACGGTTATTGGTTAACGAGGGAAATCGAAGTCTGGTGCAACCTGCTTACTCAAATCACCACTCTGAACAAGCACGAAAAGCATCTTGCACGACATGTCAAACTCAAAGTCATGACAGCAGATTTCTTTCCCCCTATTTTAGAAGTCTGAAGCTCTTGGCCTTAAATGTGTTTGGATTAGATTAGATTAGCCTTTATGCCTTATCCCTTAAGAAAAATCTGTCTTGGACAAAACACCCACTTAACACCACACGCGTGCAATCATTGTACGCGTTGCGCTGCCACTACATTACGGGCAAGCGTACATGTGCTCCTAATAAAGTGACCTTTTCAAAATAAAACATAATTAGTACATATACACAACACAATATACAGTACAACATATTGTGCATAAACAGACAGATCATCGTTTCCACAGACAACCAGATGTGATTTGGGTTGAACTTCTCATCAAGAGTCTTTTCTCTCGTATCCGTGGTACAACAAAGAGGGTGTAACATTGCAGTGTACATTCAAAGGGCCGAATTCATACGTTAATCCAACCAATTCACTTAGAAGTAATGATACAAATACCCAAAGCATTAAATTTAAATTCGACAGCAATGTTAGAATCATACCAAGAGCATAAAACATGCTGCTTCTTTCTGGTATTGTGCATTCAAAAAATATGACTAGTATGTCCCTGTGATAAATAACCCAAAATAATACTCCTGCAACAACATACTAGCAGAGAGGAAATCGAAAAGTTGCTCGGTTGAATAAAATCCTCACACGTTACACTGTATAAAAATCACTTCACACGTTTCCTCTGCGATAAGAAAGAATCTGTGTAGGAGGATTGCCTGCAAACATTTTGTGTGTGTAACTGTTAGCTTGTGCCCTAGAACCATCCTGAGCTAATAGTTTGTAAGTCGTTGAAATAAAACGCAATCATCGACCACTGTGTTTTGTACAAATTTGATCATGTGCTTCATTCGATACGCAACAAAAACTGAACCAAAAATTACTTCACGGCAGCAGGCAGCGGTTGTTGCCGCAGTGCTTTAGACTGTAGTGATTTATCATACATTCAAATACAAAAAGAAACACTATGCCTGTTCAGCCTCATCACTTTTTTTAAACAAGAGCAGTGTGTTTGTGCGTTTTTTTTCTTTATAGTTCATTACACTCAGCACTAACTCGAACACTGTTAATCCATTACGCCTCTCTGTTAGGATCGGACATCGCAGTGAAAGAACGCAAATGCAGTAGTGGTGCTTGGACGTAGCAAAGTGCTCTATACAGTTCATCGGGTATTAAGTGCATTACGAAACGCAACCTGGTGTGCTTTCTTAGATTACAAATGGCCTTGAAGGACAAACAGGTAATTATGTAATAGCACCTAGGAGCTGGAGGTTGTTCAAGGACAAATGCAAAAGTCATCAAACGAACACGAGTCGTATTGTGCTTAGTAGATTTAGATATTAAAGATAAACCACCCATGTTAATTACACAGGGGAATTAAAATGCACATTTTGCATGTAGAGACATGCTAACATTTCTCCCACACACACTTTGCCAGAAGTGCTAATGAAAAATTGAGGCGTATACTCAAACGCAGATGAATTATTTAAAAAAAAAGTGTTTGAATTCAATTTTTTTTTTTTTAGATAGGAGCGTCTAGAGAAATCCTTCACCAATTCCCTTCATTAAAAAGGCCTTTAGAAGAAGCTGCATGGTGTAAAGTGTCATAAAGCAACTCTGATGTTTTGCGAGCCTTAAGGCAACAGTGTACTTCAAACAGAAAAGAAGAAAAAAAAAAAGAAAAATTCTCCCCCCAAAGCATGAAGAAATACTTGAAGAACGTTCAAGCTGCAAGACAGAGCTGAACACTGCCTCTTCTATTTCACACACATTCGTAATTAGTCTTTATATTATAAAACAGCTTGCTGTATCAGTGCACGCAGTAAGAACTGTTCGATTCTTGATTGATTGGTTCGTTTACTTTCAAGAAACAATTGGTTCATCATCTTCATCTTGTCGTCAAAACGTAAAGAAAATATATATAATACCCAATCCAACCATTACAGTGCTCTTTAAATCGAATATTATTAGTACTAATTTAAAAAAAAAAAAAAAAAAAAAAAAAAGAGAGAGAGAAAAGAATATCATTAATTTGTTCATCTTAAAAAAGAGTCATCGTGCATCAGGCATAAGGTGATAATATGGAAGGTGGATCACCACGCTTCATGAACAAACATTCCCTTAGTCTTATTTAATTTGGTGCAGAGACGACCCATGATCATGTTGTGCAAAAAAATGAAGTAGCAGGTCAGAATTATAGCATCAGAACGGTTCGGAACGTTCTAGAACGTCATGAATGTTCTGAAGGGGTCCGGTTTTGTTTAGATCTTTCTTGTTTGTAAAACGTACCGCCCGGTTTGTCTATCCGATCCGAGACTGCTGAGAATGTACATATAAAGAGAACTAATACATGTAGTGGCTTTAGGCTGACGAATTGTGCAAATGCGAAGTAATGACGTACATTAGCAGAAATAAAACTATAAACCTGTGACCAGCTTCTCTCTCAAAAAAAAAAAAAAAAAGTTTATATCACTGGACCGCTAAACATGACCAAAGATTTGAAGAAACACAGGTTTTAATGTAAAACCAACCAAAGAAAAAAAAAAAAAAAAACCTTCACAAGATGTCACTTCACATTTTCCAGTTAAGCAGGTCACCTCTGTGTGGGGGTTTGTGGCAGGATTATAGGTGTACAAGCAATCCCAGCGAAGGATTCCGGAAAGTGCAGATCCCTTTCCCACTCGTCCCTTTCTGTGTTGTAGACTTGGACGATGCTTGTAACGTTATTTAGATGCCAGTTGTATCCTCCGACAATGTAAATCTTTCTGTCCAATAAGCAACATCCTGCCTCAGACTGGCCTGCACGCATTGGACTAACCATCGTCCACTGATCCGTCTCCGGGACGTAATATTCTACAGCTAGGACGTCGAAGCAACGGTCCACGTGGTCCATTCTTCCTCCAAGAGCATAGACGCGCTCATTCACGCTGATCATGGCATGTAGCACTCGTGGCTCGTTCATTGGGGATTTAAAGTCCCACTGGTCTGTTTCTGGATCATAGCAATGAAGAGACTTCTTATCCTCCACGGAAACGCCATATCCTCCCGAGACGTAAAGCTTATCTCGGCATGTTGCCCCTGCGTGACCCCATATCCTTCTCTTTAGAGACTCCGCGTACGTCCATTCGTTTTTTTTGGGACAGTAACGCTCGACGGATGAAAGGCTACCGGACCTGTTGCGCCCCCCGGTGGCATACAGCTGTCCTTGCAGCACGTTGAGCTGAAATTGAATGCGGCTCTCTTGCATCGGCCGGATGCGCAACCACTGGTTGAGATGGGGATCGTATCGGAAACTGGCGTCCACGGCGCCTTCACCGCTGCGGTACTGCAGGTGCTGGCCTCCGACCACGTAAACAAAATTATCTAGGACAGAAACACATGTGTGGCTGCAGCCTGCCTCCATGTCGGTCAGCTCCTTGAACTGCCTGGATGTGCCATCAGCCAGGCAGTACACCTTTGCGCTCACTGTGCGGTCATTGTCCGTGTACGGCGTGCCACCGAAAGCAATCAGCGAGACGACGTCCGATCGAATGACGGTACGAGGGGACTGCATCTCGTGCTGGCGGAAAGGCAGTATCTGATAATTAAACGCCTCAAGAAGGTACTGCCTGCACAACACATCCTCCACCATGATGTCCACGGTCTGCACGCGGTCCACCAGCTCGGAGGAGCGCATGAGCGGGAAGCGGACGTGTCTCAGCACCTCGTTTGCTGCAGGACGCCGAGAGGAATCGTGCCGAAGCCAACGGATAGCTGCGTGGAACAAATCGATCTCGGTACACCCCTTTAGCTTGTTGCTCTGGAGGAAAAACACCAGCCGCTCCATTGGGATATGCAGGAAATCCTCCTCCTCAGCAATCTGCAGGAAGTGGCGGAAGGTGAAGGCGTCTACCGATTCTTTCAGCGAGGACAAGCTGAAGGCAGCGGCCATCTGACCGATGTTCAAACAAGTCTCGACGCTCATGGCTGATTTCAGGAACTCTTCGCAGAGCTCCACAACAGGCACCATCTGAAGGAAAACGGCTGCCCCAAGCACATCCTGGATGCAGTCGAGGTCGAGCGTGACCTCAGAGCTATAAGCGAAATCGATGATGTGCTTTAGGCCACGTGCGGACAAGCCCTTAAGCTCAATCGTGGCCTGGTTCGACTCTTTCATCCCACCAGTGAACATGGCTCTAAAAAAAACAATAATAATAAAATAAAGGAAAACATGAAACATGTCGCACCATTGCTAAATAATAAAACATTCTATAGAAAAGTTTCACAATAAAATTGTCTCGTATTGTTTGAAGGCACAAACCATTAGCGGAGAACACGTTCGATTAATTATTCAGCAAACTTCAAATAATGATCAAACATCATACCTGCTGTTATGCCGAGGCTCGTGCGCTCTAAAAATGCTTGAGCAACATTTTTTTTTTTATTGGATTATCTCCCCTAAACTTCTTGCAGCAAAAAGCCAGCCATGACTTGCGCTACATTACCTTAATTATTGATTTGCAGCCGATTGTGTTCCAGGAAAGTGGATCAAATTCCCCCTGTTATTGAGTTACTGCGACTCACGCAACACCCAGCGTCTTTGAAAGGACTAGAAATTTCTATTTCGAATAGAATCCTCACCTGAAGTAGTCACTGCAAGATGCCAGCACAGCCTTGTGCACCTGGAAGCATTCGTTGTTGACGGCAAGTTCGACGTCCAGTAACTGTCCGTTGTCTCGCAGAGCAGAAAGACCCCTCAGGAGTGAGCTACTGTGACTAGGGGCTGAGAAAGTGCAGCGAATGGTGCTGTTCTTATTGTTAGCCATGCTGCGAAAAAAGGAAAAATCAGTTTACATATTTCATCTCTTACTGCACGCGACTCTCTGGCAAAGTAATCCATCAAACTCAAGAGCACACGCGACACCGGGCGCTCTGTGAGAATGCACGTGAAAGGAGAGTCTCGTTGCTGTTTTGTGCCGACTCCCCAGCAACAGGCTCTCTAGTTTCTAAGCGCCAACCAACGTAACACCTGCAACTGTGCTTCCTTTTGAATTATTCATGCAAACTCTATTATGAGTTGTTGTCAATCTTTCTGGATGACCGTCAAAACAGTGCAGGTCCATCACAAGTAAGATGAGGAAAAGAAACAGGAGGTTTAAATAAAAAAAGTATCAATAAAAAAAAAGAAGAAATGGATTATTATGTGCAGGCTTTTAATGCTGACGTGTACACGCAAGAAGGCGACCATACCAATACTATACAAGGCTAAGACCAAAAAAAACAGAAATATGTGCATTAGTAGTGAACAAAGACAGTTCATAAGACACGCTAAATAAAATGTGTATCCAATAACCATTAACAGGAAAATCCAATAACATGAAAATATCACAGAAATTGAAATAATCAAGAAAAACTGAAAATATTTTTTTACTGCAAATAATGTTCAAAACAAAAAAAAGTAAGGGATTCTGAAGTCTATTGAATTATTCCATATTCCTGAACACAGCATGAAATCCTGAAACTTCTGTATGTGTATACGTCACCACAAAATAGCACACGATAATACCATTCTAACCACAGCAGCTCTTACAACTTGGACTAGAATCAATACTGATCCTGGTCTCAAGTATCAGTCCGATGTCGTAATTGCTTCCTTACACTAAAACCAAAGTGAGATGCATGTACAGGTGCATGTTGTTGCAAGATTTTTCAATGCATTTAAATAGACAATGCGAGCAAGCCGACCTGCACGGATCACCGAGTATTGTTAACATGAGGTGCAACACAAGGTGCCGTGAGCCCCTGTCGGAACTCAGAGCCCGTCTCTGAGGCGACACATCGAGGGTGGATTCTTTGCTCGGAGGATTCCCAATGTTTCCCAGCCAATTCTAAAAAGACAAAATATAATAGACACAAACCGCCAATGAAGGATCCTCAGTCCTGGATGAGTAAAAGCAAAAACTTCTTTATTTCATACACGTTCCAATGAGCTCAGTCGAAGGTGGGTACCTCACATCAAACCGATCAGTGCATTAAAAATGATAAAGCACACCAGAATGAGGAAGTACGCCTGCTGTTTGTTCGCGCTCGTATTTATACCCAGCAGACACCCAGTGTCCTTTCTTCTTCTTTTTTTTTTTTTTTCTAATTTCTTTCATCTTGGATAATTCCCCTTATTTTCTGACCTTGCTTATTTTTATTTATTTATTTATTTTTTTTTTATTTCCCTTATCTTTTGGCCTAGGTTTTTGCTCTTCCCACATGGTCCCATATTTGGAGTTCCTGCTCTCCCCCTTTTTTTTTCCTTATTTACAGCCTTTTTATCTGATTTCATTAAAAAAAAAAGTGTGTGTGTAAAGCCTTTATTATCTCTAAATCCAAGCATACCTTGCTTCAGTCTTTCAAGTGTGAACAACCATTTTGCGGCCTATTTTGTCTTCCTGCCTCTGCAATGGGTCAGTGTTATGCTTTTATTCTTTTTATAATGCTGTTCACTATTCTACTTTTATTGAATCTAGCTATATCATGGTACTAGGTTGTCTATTTATATGTGATTGACTATATTACTCCACTTGAGTATACAAGTACCTGGGTTATACTTCATTTATATTTTTCTGAACTGATTTTTACATAGTGTGTTGAATCTTCTTTTTTTGAACGGGTGTTATTTTATTTAATTTTTTTTTTCATGCACGTAATATAGGCACACAGACCTTTTTCTGACCTCTCTGCTGCCTGTAACCAACCGACCTTGATGATGACAACTGCTTTCCTGCAACAAGCATGCTGGTCTCCCACGATTATTTCCCATACATCTCCGGCTCATTCTTCCAATTATCTTGCTCCCCTCCCTTCACCCAGCTCTGAGCCAGGCTCCCAATAAACATGCTTAAACTTCAAGGCTGTCTTTGTTCTTTATCTGTTCAGCACACTCGTAACATCAGCAGACTCTATTTTGCTCTCCCACTGAAGTGTCTTATTACTACTATTCTTGGTGTAAAATAGGTTATATAAGTTTGATTAACATATAGGCTAAATAGGTTTTATCAAACTACTTTAATGTATCTAATATGTTCTACTTTGATTATTAGATTAATTTGGTTGGTTTAATATTAGTTTGATTATACACACGCTAGATAAATATTTTTCTCGACACCTCTGTCACACAAAGCAGACGTGGACGGTCGAGGCACTGATGCGAGGGTGCAGAAAAACAGTCATGCATGAGAGCACTTCAGGTCTGCGAGCACTGAGCCACACATGCTTCCTTTCTCATATTCGGCTCGTCCTCGCTCGCTCTCTCTAGGAAATATATCATTTAAACACTATGATCTGTTTTTAACACAAAACTCAATTTCACTCCAAACAGCACAGGACAGTACACCAATACAAACAGATACACAAGAGTGTCTATACCACTCATTTTTCTGACTATAAATACAAATCTAAAACAAAAATTGACATTTTTGACATTATTTAATTCCTCAATCATGTTTGATTATGATAAATACTTAAAAGCATGCAATCTGTCTGAAAACTCAGTGTCATCCCTAAATCTTGAATACTTTCTAGTAGAGCAGGATAATTGTTTATGTATAATATCTATGGGTTTAACTGGAACCTAAAGCTTCCTTCAAGGGCATTTAAATTGTTCACATCTATATAGGCGTCTTTTTTTTATTTATTAATTTTTTTTTATTTCCATGATGGAACCAAAGCAATATTGCGATGCAACACACTCATGATTTAGTCATTAATTAAATAGTCGTAGTGTAAATCGACTTTTGATTTGGAAACTGGTACTTCCACCAAATTCCCACCGCACTTGAAGGCAACATAAGAAGCGGACACTTGAACGCTGCATAACTTTGGTTTCATTATAATCTAAAGTAGTCAGTTAACATAAGGATCATGATATTTAAAAAAGAAAAGAGTGTGGATAATTAATAATTAGATTTCGACACAGAAAGGGGATCTTACATCTCGGCTGGGTTGCAATAAGTACAAAGTCAAATGTTTCTTGTTTGATTTCTAAACTTGCTGGAAAGCATCGTTACCTGCTGTGTGAACGAGTCGCACAGAGTTCCCCACCGTCCAACTCCGCCATGTTTGAAGCCGCAGTGCTCTGTAAAGAACATCATGCAGGGAATAAACGATCTCTCGTCCTGGAAATCATACTCCTACAATGTGCACTCGTGCCCCGAGATCAAGTCGCTCTTTCGGAGACAATCCGATGCAAGGCGTTCACACTTCAGGGGTTTCTCGGTCCAGTGATCGCTGCGATCTTGAGCATGATCGGTTCTGTCTCTATCAGAATAAACACGTTATATACCACAGCATTAAAGTCGAGCGGATCTCCTGCTTTATACAAGCCACCTGTTTGTCTTCGCTCTGTCTCCTCTGGAGCCATGACTACGTAATGCGATGAAGTTTTGGGAGTGTTCATGTCACATTGACTGCGCAGAATCCGAGATTTACTTAATATATACATACATTTAAAGCAAAACAATCCCTTCATTTAAAGATACAAATGTAGTAATTATAGTATAGACATTTAATGGCAGATTTTTTTTTCTCAAATGTTTTCATTTTACAATTTCTAAACATTATTATTAACCTGAGAAGTCCCGCCTCCCTCTTTGGGATTGGCCAGTGTTAATAATCTGCACCCAACTCGTCCGGTGATTAAGCAAAATAAAATAAAAATTAAAAAACAGACTGATTTTTTTTATATCTATAGAAAACAAGTATATATAGTATAAAATAGTGTTGCAATTATCAATAATTATATTTTTAAAATTCTTAAAATATCCTACAATTATTAACATGTTGATTTTTTTTTTGTGTCCTTCTGGCCATACCTTTAGGCCAGAATCAGGAGCCGGGCGCAGGTTTATGACGTAGAAGGGACGCGTCGTGCTAAAAGCTCCACGAGGGTTGTTTTGGATTAGAGCGCTCGTGAAAATAATATATGGGTTCCTGCTTGGTGACAATCGCCGTACTTTTTTAGGTCTTCGTGATCATTTTTGGCTCGTTTATAATGGCAACTTTTGAGTCTCTTGGTCTGTCTGAGTGGTTGGTTGTCCAGTGTAGGCAGATGGGCATCGCCCGGCCGACCCCAGTGCAGGAACACTGCATGCCAGCTATCCTGGAAGGTGGGTTTTGTATTGACACATCTCACGAATAAATAACAATAATCAGCAATATAACGTTTGATTTCTTTTCGCCGTGAATGAAGGTCGAGACTGTATGGGTTGTGCGAAAACTGGAAGCGGAAAAACTGCAGCGTTTGTTCTTCCCGTGCTGCAGAAGTTGTCTGAGGATCCCTACGGCATCTTCTGTCTGGTCCTTACGCCCACACGGTGGGTCATCTTTATTCAAATGATGTTTGTAATTTAATCTCTGGTATAAAAGTCATGGTATAAGTTGCTCACCTCATATAAGCTCTATTAGCACAATTAGTTTGTGATGCATGTTATTTTCTTGACTCCTCAGGGAACTGGCCTATCAGATAGCAGAACAGTTTAGAGCTTTAGGAAAGCCTCTGGGACTGAGAGACTGTATCATTGTTGGAGGAATGGGTATGGTACAAAAAACAAAACCCATACACAGATAATCTAGAGTGAATAAGATTTAGACAAAGATTTTATAGTGAGGTATTTTCACTATTTTTATATAGTGAGGTATTTTTATCTCTGCTTTGTGTGTGTTTTTGCTATAAGACATGGTGACTCAGGGGTTGGAGCTTTCCAAAAAGCCCCATGTCGTCGTCGCAACGCCGGGGAGATTAGCAGATCACATTCGAAGTTCGGACACGGTTGATATGAAGAGACTCCGATTCTTAGTAAGGAAACACCCGTCACACACTCTTATTAGGAGACTTTGATTAGTATCTGAATACTATGTATTTGGGTTTCTCATCAGATCCTGGATGAGGCTGATCGTTTGCTCGAGCAGGGCTGCACAGACTTCACTAAGGACCTGGAGGTGATTCTGAGCGCTGTGCCGGCGAAAAGGCAAACGTTGCTTTTCAGCGCGACGCTGACCGACACGCTACAAGAACTCAAGAGCGTTGCTATGAACAAGCCTTTCTACTGGGAGCACAAATCCGAGTAAAGACACGCATTGTCTCATCACACATGTTGAAAATATTTCTTTTTTTTAATGAATGTCCATATGGAATAAATTTCTTAGTTTAACCATCTTACTAATTTACAATATTTAGACTCCATCAACGGTCGAGAACTGCTCTCACTTCAGAGCAGTTTCAGATTTTGTCTTTTGACAGAGTTAACTGATCAAGGAGCCAGAGACAAACTCATGTGTCCTACAAAAAGCCCTCACCTCAACCCCACTGAAGACCTGTAGGATGAACTGCACCCAGATTTTATTAATGCTAAATGATGCCTTTCGAGGGAACTTTATTTGCAGTAGAGTGGCGGCTGTTATCAGGGCAAAAGGAGGAGTAAATTTGTAATGTGATTTTCCTGAAACACTTATGGATGTTATGTTTATTATAACAGTATGAACACGCACCTTTATGGTATGGCTACAGGCTGAATTAATGAGCTGAATCTCTTTTATTCTGTTCATATAATTTCTGTCGAACCTGAAATGCTCAGCACCATTGATAACTCTCAGTAATGACCCTTTTTCCATTCCGATTTCTCCAGGGTGCGAACAGTGGAAGAGCTGGACCAGAGATACATCCTTACGCCCGAGAAAGTCAAAGATGCGTACCTGGTGAGCCTCATCCAAAAATTCCAAGACGAACACGATGACTGGTCGATCATGATTTTCACCAACACCTGCAAGTAAGTCCTCGAAGTAGAATGAACGGTTTGAGAATGTCTTGGGAAAATTTCAAGCACATGATTCTGTCATTCACGAGTATATCGACTAACGATGGAAAAAACATGCTGTTATAGCTGTATAGGTTTCCATTGTCGATCTGTTTTATTGTTCATTCTCGTGAAGGGTCATATTGAGAAAGCATGAAGCCGTCTGTCCTAAAGACTCTTCTGTATGAGGACACCTCATGCACTGTTGACTCCTTTCATAAAATGCTGTACACGTTTTGTAAACATAAATCAGTTGCTGTAGAGCTTCAATAGCTGTATTAGTCACTGAACACTGAAGACGTGTGACCGATAGAAGATCCGGACCGGAAAATACACTATGAAGCTGTTTTGCAGCATCTCAATTTACACAACTCTGCTTTTAAAGAATATTTAGTTGTATCTCGTATTAGTTCATTTAAAAACAATAATAAAAAAAACCCTTATATATGAATCTGAACAGATTACATCCCATAACATACCCGATTCACTCTCATTCACTGCAGGTATCCGATTAGATCTTGCGTGCCAAAAGTTGCGTGATTGAGGCTTTAGCTCTTGTTAATTACACCTACAGGTAATTGAAGGTGCAAAAAATTGAATGTCATTTAGTATTAGTGCAAATAATATGGAAAATGATTGGAAAGTGATCAAATCCAATTGTTTAAGCCCTCTTCCTATAACAATTGTATTAGATTCTGTACACGTCAGGCATTTTATAGACACGTCCTTAACTCCCTACCAGAGGAGGGAAGTAAAGAAGTACAAATACTTTGTTACTGTACTTAAGTACATTTTTCTGGTTTCAATACTTTACTTCACCGTTTTTTTTTAGACAACTTTTTACTTTTACTTATTACATTTTTACACAAATATCTGTACTTTCTACTTCTTACATTTTCAAAACAGTCTCGTTACTTTAGTTTTAATCTATTTGGTGAAATGTCAATATTTTGTCTTCGTGCTCTATATTGGGAATGGTTTCACTAATGATATGGCCGTTTTTACACAGATTTTGGCTACTGCACCTTTAACAGACTAATGGTTTTGTGTGTGTGTGTGTGTGTGTGTGTGTGTGTGTGTGTGTGTGTGTGTTCCTGCTTAGACATTGCCAAATACTCACAATGATGCTTCGCGAGTTCAAATTTCCTGCCATCTCCTTGCATTCCATGATGAAACAGGTATGTGGGAATAATCCAGTCGAAGTGCAGATTATATTCTGAATTTCTCTGAATTATATTCAGAGTTTTCTCTCCTCGTGTATATGAATCATCGTTTTCATGTCATTATAGAAACAGCGGTTTGCGAACCTTGCCAAGTTCAAGTCCAATATTTACAAGATCCTTATAGCCACAGATGTAGCTGCGAGGTACGTCCACTTCTGTAAATGAGAACTTTTTCTCTTTGGCTCCTGCTAATTGACTTAAGGCTCACTGTATAGCGCTCCCTTGTGGAATTTCTCTTGAATAATTTTTTTTTTCTCCCATAATTTCTCTGAAGGGGTTTGGATATACCTACAGTGCAGGTAGTCATCAATCATAATACCCCTGGATTGCCTAAAATCTACATCCACAGAGTCGGCAGAACCGCACGTGCAGGTATCCCATTTCTTCAGAAAGACTTTTATTTAATGGTCTGTTCATATATGTTTTCCATCCTGATTTTATTAATTTTTTTTTTGTATTGCAGGGAGAAATGGTGTTTCCATTACACTGGTCACACAGTACGACATCCATCTGGTCAACGCTATAGAGGAGCAGATCCGTAAGTTCTCAACCGGACCAAATCATTGTTTTCGATAATCACTATGCTGTGCAAATGCAATATGGCAGTGGTCTTTCCTCTCTGAGGTCTAACAATGTACTTGTTTAGAGACCAAGCTGAAGGAGTATCCAATTCAAGAGAAAGAGGTGCTAAAGATTCTTACCCAAGTCAACGTGACGAGACGACAGTGTGAAATTGTAAGGCTTCCATTTACTTCATTTTCTTATGTTTTTAAAAGAGACCAAGTCGTCCAGTTGTGTAAAAAACTTGTGTTTTCTTGATTATCATTGTAGAAGCTGGAGGCAACGGATTTTGATGAGAAAAAGGAAATAAATAAAAGGAAGCAAATGATCCTTGAAGGGAAGGTAAGGATCGATTCGAAATGGATGGACAAATCTCACTTTAATGCCTACTATAATTGTGTATAAATGGCAGAACTGCTGGATGGCTGGAAGTGGGGTGGATGGATGGGGAGATGGGTGGTTAAATGGAAAGTGATAGATGGCTGGATGGATGGAACAATGAATGGCTGGATGAAGAGTGAGTGAGTGATGGATGGATGAGGAGAGAGAGTGATGATTTACAGAAAGATACAACTTTATTAATTTAAGAGTGTAATTGTAACAATAAACAGCGGGTTCTCAGACAAACAACACAGTGTAGCATATTAAGGCTAGGTTATATTAAAAGATTACAATGAGAGAGAAGGTAGAATTATTGAAATTGTTTTATTAAAAAAAAAACTGATACGCTGTTTACAAACGTGCATAAAGGCGGGAATATGAGAACTGCACATTAAGATGTAACGAGGTAAAAACATTGCAAAATAATAGTAGACTCTGTATTATTTCTGTATGTGATTTAATAGTTATTTTGCATCGCAGGACCCGGATTTGGAAGAAAAGCGAAAGCAAGAGCTTGCCAAGATAAAAAGAGAAAAAAAGAAATTCAAGGGAAGAATTCAGGAGACCATCCAGAAGAAGAAAGATGCCGTTCTGAAATCAAGAGCAAAGTGTAAAACTGCTCCCAGTCAGTCTGTTCCTGGACCCTCATAAATCTGTGCATTATAAACTGTCTGTACAACCTTTTCTCTTGTGTATATAAAAATAAACAAAACGAATAATTTATTTCACGCATCTGAATGTCAAGTAAACTTTTTTTTTTTTTTTTACACCAAGTTTGGAAGCGCAGAAACTCTTACTTTGAGGACTTTTATTATATATTCCCAGGTCGTATGATAAGAACCCGGAAGTAAAATAGCAGCGCAGAGCAGTATGTGGTTTGAACCGCGTTCTATTATACCGAAAATTTGGCAAGTAGCCTGTATAAACATCTAGAACAAACAAATATTTATTTATATCTCTAAAAACTAGTAGGTAATTCCCTAAATAAGGCGCGATGGTAAGTAAATATAGTTGTTAAGGATTTTCGGGGAATTTCCCAGTAACTGGTGGAGGGATTTTGTTAGCATGTGATTAGCGCTCTATGTGCGGTGATACCGTGTGTTACAGCGGGGGAAAGCGAGCAAATTATTCAGATCATTGCCGGGTTTGAAATCTGCTGCAGGGGGTTTAAGGGGAACAGATGTGAAGATTGTGGTTTAGTTTCCTGCTTTATTTTACACGTGCAGGTAGCAGATGATTAGCAGGCTAACGTTAGCACGAGTGTAAACTAGCGGTGGTAAAGCGTGTGTATAAAGCAGAAGGGGTTTACTTTAACTGTGTGTGTGTGTGTGTGTGTGTGTGTGTGTGTGTGTGTACGGTTTATTGATCATATTGTCTTTGGATGTGAAGTTTTTATTGACCATCCTTAAATCCATGGATGCAGGTGAGACTGTTTAGGTTTTATTGTCATTTCAACCATATACAGTTCAGTACACAGTGAAACGAAACAACGTTTCCCCAGGATCAAGGTGCTGCCGCAAACAGCATAAAGAACACAGAAGTACACAACTCTAAACAACACACAGTGCACATGTGCAACATTTAGTGCAAAAAAAGGGACGACATGAGACAAGTAAAACAAATAATACAACCAGTACAGCACACAGAAGGTTGTGAAAAAAGGATTGTCTGTATACGAATCAAAATATAAATACTGTACATGTAAACATTTGGCTGGATGTAAACCTTGGGTTCAACAGCAGTTTGTGCATCCCCACTTGATTTTGTGTGTGTGTGTGTGTGTCAGTCCAGTTCCTTCATGTTGAGGAGTCTGATGGCTTGTGGGGATGAAACTGTTACACAGTCTGGATTTGCTTCTGAAGCTCTTTCCAGACGACAGGAGAGTGAAGTGTGTGTGAGGGGTGTGTTCGATCAGCCACAATGCTGGTGGCTTTAAGGATGCAGCGTGTGGTGTAAATATCCATGATGGACGTTAGAGAGACCCCGATGATCATCTCAGCCGTTCTCACTATCTGCTGTAGGGTCTTGCGATCTGAGACAGCGCAGTTCTCAAACCAGGCAGTGATGCAGCTGCTCGGGATGCTTTGGATGGTCCCTCTGTAGAAGCTTGTGAGGATGTGTGGTGGAAGCTGTGCCATCCTCAGCTTTCTGAGAAAGTAGGGATGCCGCTGAGCTTTCCTTGTTACGGAGCTGGTGTTGAGGGACCAGGTGAGGTCCTCCACCAAGGTATTTGGTGCTCTCCACGATGTCCACGGAGGAGCCATTGATGTTCAGCGGGGGAGCGGTTCATTTGTGTTCTCGTGAAGTCAGCAACCATTTATTTTGTTTGGTCTACGCTCAGAGACAGGTCGTTGGCTTTACACCAGTCTGTTAACCTCTGCACCTCCTCTCTGCATGCTGACTCAGCGTTCTTGCTGATGAGACCCAACCCCATCAGATTACATTCATAACCCTTCATGAAATGCACAGAGAAACGGGAACATCATTCTGAAACCCGAAAACAGCCACTTGTAAACTTTGCAACGAACTTCTCGTGGGGGGCGGGGTTTCACTGTGCTTTACCCTCATTGGCTAGTGACATGTAGATTGACAGCTCGTGCAATTAGAGACTCCAGTGAATGATAATGAGCTTTTAGGATGCAGTTCTTTGTACAGATAAAATGTTTGTAGTGGAATTTCCTTCCTTCCATACATCTATCCATCCAAACATTTATTTTATCCACACCTCCATCCATAACTATACATCCACCCATTCATACATTCTTATATACATACCTCCGTCCAGTCCAGTCCATTTCAGTCTCATTTCACTCATTACTTAAAGATACTAAACATTTCTCACTCACTTTGCACACATTTCCTCAAGCAGATGCCTGTTTTTTTTTTTTTTAATAATAGGCAAGAAACACCAAGCACACGTTTCCCTTTAAATACAAATGTAAAACTCCTCATTTTGACCTGAACAGCACACAAGGATTAAAGCCATTTAGAAATTCAAGATGGATCAAAGAGGAATGTTTTCCTGAGACAGTTTTCCTTTGTTTTTCTTACAGCTTCCACTGTCTTTACTGAAAACAGCACAAAACCACCCGATGGTAAGGTCCATATCCTTCGAATTGTCTAGTTGGTTTTTTTTTTCTTTCCAGGAGCATGTTTAGCTGCCAAATACATGTCGATTTATTTTCAGCATTATCGAATTGTATAGAAAGATTACAGTATATATTGGAGCCATATTGTTGTATTTATTTAAAAAAAAAAAAAAAAAAATCCACTATAAATATTATATATATATATATAGGCTGCTTATTTTGTATTCAGATTCATAGAAAACCTGTTTACTTTTAGAAGACAAAAGATGGATCGCTATAAACATTCAGTAATGAAGATTCAATGTATTTGGTGGTACTGTAATGGCACAGTGTTTAATATAATGACAGGTATACAGCAATCCCTCGATATCTGAAAAAACGCGATGTCTTGACGGGCCCCATATACTGTACTGTATACCTAAACCGAAAATTTGACAGAAATCGCACACTACATGCACAAAAAAC
>JAAIIK010000122.1:1461487-1491198 GCA_014706435.1 Silurus glanis
TTTTTTTTTTTATTCCCTCAGTACAACATGTAAAGAATACATTTTCTGCACCATGACAAGCCGCTTACAGAAACATTTAGAAAAAAGGTCAGAAATGGGGCTCGCATCATCTCTGAAACTCGCATCGAGTTCGAAATAAGGAACATCGGATAACGTTATGCTGTGGTTAGAATTGATCACACGGGCAGAGGCGGAGGTTCTGTCACTACAGCGATGTGAGTATGAACACGCACAGTGGTTTCTAAAAGGGCGTTCTTTCGTTTTCGAGACCAACGACGGACAGTGCGGAATCTTAGAACTATTGGCCTAAATGGCTTCGTTTTCCTTCCATGCATTTTACACTGAGGAATGTCTATGTGTAGCCGACTTTCAGCAACTGTGACTAAAGGTACTGTGATTAAGAACTACAAATATGCACGAGAGGTTCTGACAAGCAATGCAAAGGATTACCACGAAAAAACCTTACATGACTATGTTTCTCCTCATAGTTCTCTGATTTCTCATTTTTGAAAATGATATCTATATATTTATATATATTTTTATATGGTACTATACCTGTATTAAATACTGCACATTGTCTATATACATGTTTGGAATAAATATACAGAATGTTCTCCCCTAGTATTTGTTCGTATTTTAGTTCACAAAAGTTGAGCACGACGATGGTGTAATATATGAAGGAAAAAATCAATAAAAAATGTAAAAGTGGCACATAAAGGCCAGGTAAAAGTTTCACACAGAGGGAAGAGACGCGAACACGTGATGATTTGTGCTTCGCCAAACTCCTTGCAGTAAAATATTAAAGTATGAGATATGAGACGAGAAACTGAATTGGGATCTGGGTAGAAAACAAAAGCTAATAATTATCATTGTTCGAGGACCTGCTAGTTTTGAATTTTCTTTTCCTTTAACCCTTATTGTGTTACCTTGATCCTGTGTATGGTAGTGCAGGGCAGTGTAGTTGGAGAAGGTAAGTGAGGTCATTTTAGCAAGCGCAGTCCTGGTGTGGAGCAGCAGGCTGCTCGGTGAGCTGAGGACCCTGTTTGGCTCCGGTGACGGCTGGGTCTCCGGCATCAAGGCTCTCGGACATCTTCTCACAGATGATGTCCACCAGGCGCTCGAAGGTCTGCTTTACATTGATGTTGTCTTTGGCACTGGCCTCAAAAAACTCAAAGCCTGGAGCAAACACAAGCAACTCATTAATCAACCTGTATTTTTCATACACTGCTGTCGGGTGTAACACTGACCCGGGCATATCGTGTGTGCAGACTTGCGTTAGTGATTTTATTTCAAATGAAAGGTGATTGATTGGCACGATTAAGCTTTTATTTAGTTGGCATTTAATTTGTAATGATTTTCGACAAAAACAAGACAACCAATCATCATGAGCACCAGATTACTCATACTTGTAATCTGGTTGGTTGCATTGTATGGAATTGAATTGGTAGCATGGAACTGTAGTCTATAATGTGTATAAGGGAATTAAATTAGTATTTCCTGCTTGCAACCCAAACTAAATGAGATGTTTAAATATTTATGCTGCATTAGTAGTGGCTTGGAAGTGGTCATTTATAAGTTAACATCATTGTTTGATGTGCAAAATGGAAAAAAACAAAACAAAAAAAACACGGAAATGTCTATTAACGAATTTCTTGTGTTTGCTCGGTCAGTCAGCTAATATAATTGCATTTGTACATTCATGCAGCAATTTGGACTTAAATTACAGCACAGAAACATCAGCCAACAGTAGCATGTAGCAGCGGTAACAAGACAGCCAGGCGATGTCAATAATAACCGATGTTAATCTCTCTCAAGACACTAAAAAGTACCATGTCTGCATATTAACAGATTTTTGCCAATACTGCTTTGAAGTAATTCGAGTAGAGATGTCGTACTGTTCACAGTGTGGCCAAACAGATATAAAGTCTGTCTTTAAATGAGGACAAAATCACTAAATGCTGAGTTAACATGTCCACTTCAGAGGTGTTTTCGATAAGTTTCGATGCTATTGATAAATTATTAGCAGGGAATTACAAGTTTCAACTTCAGCTTCAGCATTAAATCCTGAAAACAATGAACTCACCGAGGTGTTCAGAAAGTTGTCGTCCCCTTTCAGAAGCCACCACCCTTTCATCATCCATGTCACACTTGTTGCCCACCAGAAGCACCTGGGCATTATCCCATGAGTATGTTTTTATCTGTGTAGACCTGTTATATGAAAACATCACATCAAAGATTTCAAATTATAAGACACTGTCTGGAAAAATAAAAAAAATAGCTCACAGGTTTGACCAATTTAAAAGTCCATTATTCAAGGATAAATCCTATGTGAAGGATAAGATTAAGATTAAGATTGGAGAAATTTTTTTAAAGTTCAACCTTCACATCAGCAGCTCAGAACCTTAACCACTGAACAGCAACCGTGCTTATGTTACAGCGCCACGTTTCAGATAACAGAAGGGTTTTGTTTAAGAAACGACTCACCAGTCCTGTACAGCAGCGAACGATTCTTCGTTAGTGATATCGTACATGAGGATAAAGCCCATGGCTCCCCTGTAGTAGGCTGTAGTGATGGTCCTGTAGCGCTCTTGCCCTGCCGTATCCTATCCAGGGAAACATTTTTTTTTTTTTAATGTTATTTAACAAAACATGATCTGACTTTAGGAAGTAATATTTTGCTCAATGGGCATTCAATTTGACCTAAATTTGGCATACATATGGGTCTTCTTAAGACAGGCACATTTTCGCAGTCACATCCAATATCTCCACTCAGCAGGAAGTGAGCCATTATGGATTTTGTGTGCTTTGACTGGCACTGCACTTATACTTCTCTGACAGGGTTAATCAAATTCAGAGCAGATTCTGGTCAGCATAATGCCATATGCAATTTTTGAAGGATTTCAATACCTCCAATGGCTAGGTCATGAGGAGGCGATTCATTTACATATCATTCGTTTATAACAGGAAGTGTGGTACAATTGAATTCAATTTGATTTGTATAGCGCTTTTATTAAGAGACGTTACAAAACAGCTTTGCAGAAATAAGTAGATCACTATTTCACATTCATACGTTTGTGCCTATAAATGAATCTAATGAGGGGAAAAA
This sequence comes from Silurus glanis, assembly GCA_014706435.1. Lineage (NCBI taxonomy): Eukaryota > Metazoa > Chordata > Actinopteri > Siluriformes > Siluridae > Silurus > Silurus glanis. The sequence continues at coordinate 1,464,594 of JAAIIK010000122.1, forward strand.
ACTAAATGAGAAAAAAAACTCTCTAGATTCTTTTATATGAAGAAGAAACTATAACAGAAACCAGACTCATGATTCCACGGTATATTATGCAATAAGTGTATAATATAATATAGGTGCTTGGGCCCACTAATCCCTGCTTGCAGCTATATTTTATTTTACTTTAGCATTCAAAGGAATTGTAAGAAACATATGCATTTTAAAGCTTGCTAAATATAAAGATAACACTAAAACTGAGAGAAGAGTAAGTCACTGATTTGAACCCTGTAATCAGTATCTAAAATTCATCATCTGACTGTAATAATCAGTAAGGAAAATCTACCTCAAGGTGGTGGCCCTTCCTTCCTATTCATTATTTCTGAATGCACGTAGACAGACTGTAAATAATAAGGCTATTAATAAGCCCAGGATTAGCTGAAATAAAAAAAAAAATGCTGACATAGAAGAAGTGACAAAATGAAAATGAATATTCAACCAACTGTTCGGTTGCCATGTTGCCAACAACATCTTACACCAAAAGGATATCAGTGTGGGTTTTCAGCACTGTAAACTAATACTTGCTTTGCTTCTGCCACCGACAGCCAATTATTTTGTTTTTCTCTCAAAATCTATATTCTATTCTCCCACACGCTTGCAAAACATGATGAGCTAACCCATGTTAGCTAGGAACATTGGTTGAACAATGCCACACTTTGACCATCAAATCATTCAGCAAGCCCCTCTTGTGCCCCCTTAATGTGGGCAGGTCCTCCTGGAAGAGCTCACTCTCATCAGAACAGAGATCTTTCACTGCACTCCCCCAATTCTCAAAAGATGGAATGCTGTGTAAAATGTTAAGTATAGCAAAAACACAATTCAGTGATTTGAGAAGTCAGGTTGTGGCGATTCAGGATTCTATCCTGGCGACACTGGTGAGGTGGGAAGAGTCCTGAATGGGACACCAGGGATCCATAATCCATAAACTTTCACGTTGTGTAACGTCCACAGAACAAGTTAGTTCCTGTTACCATGTATGTTATAGCATTTATTAACAGTCATTTCCTCATTGCTTTAAGTTAATAAGAAAAAAAAGATCACAAAGATAAAGAAACCACTAAGAGTGAGTCACAAAATGCACTTCATTTCAAACTATCAATGCTCCTGAAATGATCATCAGGACTAGATTAAAGAGCAATCAATGAGTTTACTACAAACATGGCATCTAAGTCAGTGCCATACAGGGTTGCAATTCCCACACAGCAAGAGGAACCTATTAAATTACCACAAGACCTATAAGGACTGGTTCTTGTCTCCATGACACTCTACACACCATGCTGCAACTCAGTGCCCCATAAACAAGCGCCGTGGTAACGCAAAACACTTCCCATCTGTCTCACAGCTCTTGTCTTTGCACACCACATTGCCTCTGCGGTAAATGGTGCTGTTCTATACTTCTTTTTTAAATAAAAAAAAACAGAACAATGTGATTATTACAATGTGTGTAGTAAAGATATGGAAGAATGTCTGTGCAGCATGCAGAGATTTAGGCTTAGAGCCATTTTCCTTGCCTTCGATGGGCTTATCATGTATTACACTGGGGGAGGGGGTTTTGAAAAAAGCAAAAAAAAAAAAACAAAAAAAAAAAAACAGGGCAATACAATGGGAAACTTGAAGCACAGAGGGGGCAGGACAATGGCGTTGTGTGCATTTCTGATTGGCTGTAACCTCAATGCATCAGTGCACATCCAATTAAAAAGGTTTCTTCTCGCTCTGCTTCCAGGCTACAGGCCATCACACAACACACAGCACATCTCCCATCAAGCGTTCATCTGACTAATCACACAATCTCTATGTTTTCCTTCTTCACGTTTATCAAAGCACACGGTAGCTTTACCTGTTTTTTTCCCCATCAAAATGATTCTTTTGTTCTATTTTCAAAACACCAAGTCAAAAGAGCATGCCGCTAGTTCATCACGAATATCATATTGCATCAACAATGGCATTACAACGTCACCCGATCTCACCCAAATCTGCAGCTTGATCCTCTTGTCGTTTCTGTAGATGGTCTTTACTTTAAAGTCAATGCCCACTGTGCTCACGAAAGCCGGAGTGAAGGAATCATCTGCGTAGCGAAACAGAAAGCTGGTCTTTCCTACACTGCTGTTGCCGATGATCAGGATCTTGAACATGTAATCAAAGTTCTGGTCAGAGGACTCCTTTTGTCCATAACGGTTATCTGTAGCAGAGGCCATCTGAAGAACAGAGAAGAAGAAAAGAAGATATGTAGATCTGATGTTGGGGGAAAAGATAGATGTCCAGTGTACAGTCATTTACACTGGAAAAGTTGATTTTATAACACTTTTCCTGTAGTAAATAGACTTTTATTAGATATTGTGTATGAATTTAAGCTAATGAATAAAAAGAAAAAGCAACCCCAACAATCAACCCATAAGCTTTATTTTGGATAAAAGAATGATAAGTTTCTCTCGTTTAATGTGTTTTAATAACACCACACTACACAGCGGGAGCAGTGTAACTGTAAGAACAATGAAAATAAATGACTATCGATCAACAGGAGAAACCTCCGCCATCTACTTCAGATCTAATATGCAGCCAATAAGCTTCTGTAACACAGGACATGTATCAAAAATCAGCCAAGCAAAGAATAAAAAATTACTCATTCAAACCATGACTAAAAGAGATGCCAGTGCTTGGCATCAATCAAATTTTGTCCTGCCATGTTGGATCAATATTTGATCCAGTGCCACTGGCAAACGTCTCATTTGTCTCCCCAGCGCAAATCTAAATAGAGAACCTGTGACAATTTTTTTATTGACCGTTATTTGATTGCGCCAAAAAATCGTTCCTACAGTCCACAGTCTATGAACCACTGTTGCACCTCCGCATCAGGCAAGAAAATATGAAATGATCCTGAGTCATATCTAAGGGAGTTACATAGTTACATGGCATGATTACGGACACGATGTTCATCGTGAGTTTGCATGATATTGCAAGATTGCGCGGACGGTTTTTAACCGTCCTCCCATGGCTTTGGGTGGAAAAACCTCAGAGTAGGTACTAATTAGAAATAAACATTTCTTTGGTATCTTGTAAACGGTATTTCTAAATGATGAGATTTGTACTCTGATAAATAGTTTCCGTGTAGGATTTTTTAAGGATCGCACTGAAGGATAGAACTCCAGTATTGAACCCCTTTAGCTGTCAAGATTATTATTATTTTTTTTATTTTTTTTTTACATTTTCATGAGCATTTTCAGAAGCTACAAAACTTGATTAGATGTGCAGAAATATTTTATCCCACCTATACAAATTTTTTTAACATCTGAAAAAAATGTTTGTCTTTGGATGATCCACAATAACAAATAAGTGCTGATTACTTGCTTATTGAGATGTTGCATAATAAGTGCACACACAGAGTGTTTGATTTTAATCAGGAGGATTCAGGTTGCGATAAAGCTTCCTGCCCCAGTCTGATGCAAACTCTGACTCAGCCTCAACTTCCAAATGTTTGATGAGGTCTTAATAAACTTGCCTTAAGCTAGAAACTGCAGGCAGAAAATAAAGTTTCTAATGAACTTAGAAATTCTGGTTTAGTTTAATGCCAGTAGGATATACCTTTAATTTTCAGTCTGTCTGGAGAAAATGCTGAAACGGGACTGGATCTAGTCTTATCTTAATGTATTTCCTGTAGAAATCCCCCTGTGAAAAATCTACGCTAGATACAGCGAGAATTGTATGGAAGAACAACTTAAACTCCTTGCTATTTCTTTGAAACCTGATCGCTCGGAGCAAAGTGGAGCACGAAGGTGTGCTCATTCGGAATATCTATGTGAGGCCTACGCTAAGTAGGACACAGCGTGTAATATCCCATCTTATTCAACACATAAAGAAAGGTCTATTACTGCCCAGTTTTCAAGCTTTAGGCTGCATCATACTATAAACCCAGATGCCTGTCACGATTAAAAAGTGCTTTTAATTAACAATGCGGTTGATTCATTGTGCAAACAAAAGGCAGTGCATGGTATAACCTTTATTTATGGACTCCAGAAATACCCACGTACAGCTCTGCATAATAGCAGAGCATCCCTGAGTGCCTTCCGCGTTTCTGCAGATAACGGACAGCCCGAGGGCCCTAAAAATAGAATTTCACTTTTAGAAGCACATGATGTCGAAGCCTGCGGACTACTGCTGCGGACAAACATCCTCGCTCGGGAAGATGAAGATGCTTAAAGTCATGGAGGAGCTCAGAAAAAAAAAAGAAAGAAAAAAAAAAAAAAAAAAAAGCGCTGAGCCCTAGCTTTTTTTTTTTTTTTTTTTTTAAAGAAACTGCAGTGCACTTCAATGAGCCTCAGATAAGGTTTTTAGACAAAACATTAGAGTTTAAGGTCAACTTCGGGTAATGTCAGGGTGTGCTTAAATCAGACCATTGGGAAGGCCGTTAAAGCCTAAAGCCTGAATTTATTGGCACCCTAATCCCTATAGATGAAATTCCACTGTTTGTTATACAATCTATGAAATTATAGCAATAGTAGAATGGTCTAATAATAATAATAATAATAATAATAATAATAATAATAATAATAATAATAATAATGGCTTTTTGAAGCAGGAATGAAAGATCAGAGCTCATGATGCACCAAGCTCCTCAAAACCGACATCAGACTGCACACAATGAACGTCTAAGTTCTTGACCCAGCCATTTAACAATCCGACATCCGTGTGCAAAATAAAAAAAAAAAAACAGTGAGCGATAGATATCTGAGTCTCACTGAGTCCTACAGGACATTTGGACTTATGATGGACGCATTGTCCAGAAAACCCTAGGTGTGAAAATGGAGCTCTAAGGGCGGATGATGACGGTGCGGCTCGGTGCGCGTCATCCGTACAAAGCAACCATCATCATCACCACCATCATCATCATCATCCTCCTCCTCCTCAATACGCTCATCATGTTTTATCTAGAACAATATATTTATATGACATAACCATATTTTAATAAAAAATTTAAAACTCAGCATTGGATTCATTCAGGCTTTAAATAAGCATCATGGCTGATGTTCACATCAGAGGATCTTATGTAACTCACCAATCGGCTACACGCACACTGCACAAGAAATCAGGCCAGTTATTATTAATCAGTATTTATTTTTTATCCGCTTTTTGATACATGGCACGGATCTGCGTGCGCGTGCAAAAAACAAAACAAACATCTTGATGAAATAAACCATCACTGCAATGAATCCTAACAATCCAGAATCCCAGTGTTCACCAGGGTTGAAAGAAAGGAGAAATGAGAGGATGCTTCTCACCGAGGTTCATGTCAAATGAAGGTTATTCTTTCGATTGTTTTTTTTTCTTATTCAACGCTCTATCTGCTCAGCTGTAAAACAGAGGGTAGAACCAAGGATGCGCTCCGACGCAGCCCACAAAACAAAACACAAACATGGAAATATCATACGCATTTGTCTTACCGCGAGAGATGTGTTTTGAACGCCAGTTACGCCAATGCTGCACTTCTCTGAGCACCTGCAGACACTCTGACGTCGCTTGACGGACGTGTGACGCACGCAGGAGGCGGGTTTTCAGAGGTGCACAGGGCGGAGAGAGTGACGGCTCAGGGAGCCAATGGGAACACGCCATCTCCTGGTCAGTAAAATATTCATAAAGCGCCCGGCCTGCAATCCTCACAGGGTCGTCATGCATTATGTAGCATCCTGGCTTTAGCCAATCTATAATTCATCAATTAAAAACAAAACAGTTTAGAACTTGGGAATTCATATTCAATAATAATTTCTTTAATTTCCTTCACTTCTGAATAATGTTTTCAGGGAACTTGCCACACATACAGAGATTTGTGGCATATAGTTTGATATGGATGTGTATTTTTTGTCAAAAAGAGTGATGATACTCTCCATACAGAAACCCATTAGTGTCAACACTTATTTTCCAGCAGACCAGTGGCAGTAAAATGTTTCATTTGTTTCTACTGATTCTAAATATACAGTAAGTCAGCTTCCATTTCCACCAGGTGAATGAAATCCCAGTGTACTCCAACACGCCAACAACAAGCGGGGGAACAGTTATGCTCTTTCTTTTTCTGAGTGTATGTAAGTAGCCTATTTATTATGCAGTTTTCCATCCTCCATCTACAATCAATCAGTGACACCAGAGACTATACGACCGCCATTGAGACATTTGCTATTTGGATTGATCACCTTCAGTGACTCGGCACAAGACTGTTAGGTGCACAAGAATTGCTTAAGGTTACATATGCATTAGGAGAGATTTCTCAAAACCTCTCAAGTCTCGAGGTAAATAAAATTTGAGGTCTGCCCTCTGCCTTTTACCATCCATAAACACACAGATGTGATTTAACATTAGCAAGGATTGTCGTCACTTTTAAATCTATTAAATATTGTTTCTCCCTGAAACAAATTCCTACGTATTTTGGCTTATCTGTATTATTAGTAAGGAATCAGAATCGATCGTTCCACCTTTAATTACACCGACCAGGCATGACTTTATGGCCACCGATCAGGCATAAAATTATGACCACTTCCTAATATTGTGTTTGCTGCCAAAACAGTCCTGACCCATTGAACATTAACAACATTAATGTCTTCAGCAATTTGAGCTACAGAAGCTCGTCTGTTGCATCGGACCACACGGGCCGCCATTCCCTCCCCACGTCAATGAGCCTTGGCTCCCCATGAACCTGCCGATTCACCACTGTTCCCTCTTTGAGCACTTTTGATGCAACTTATAGGTGTAAAAAAATTATTTTTTAATCACAACTTGTGTCAGTTGTTGCCTAGATTATTTAAAGTCCAGCTCAATAATTAGTTTTGCTTATAAATTTTCGAATAAACAAGACTCTTACAAAAAACATGACTGAACGGCGAAACCAGGTTAGTGATTATTTTGTGAGTATAAATAAGACACTTCAGTCTGAATTGTTATATTGTGTTCTATGGTCATTATGGACAAAGCCTACGGTTCCCAGCAGCCACTGCACCCTTACGTCACCTGATCTCTGCACTTGATTTACATTCACTGTTAATTAGCACTCAGTCATACAAAGTCTCACCTTTCATGCCACTCATTGTCTCATCGCCATCTTTTCATGGTTGTTGTTCCTAATTGTCTTTGTTCCTTCTCCATTTTAGGTTTTCTCGTCTTTCCTTGTGTTTAATGTATTTGCACTGTAATTCAAAATATCTGCACTTGCAACCACCTCCACTCGCATTACATGCCACGCTTCATGTTACTACATTTGTTAAAAATAAGCACTCTGAACAGATGAGGGTTGTAGTTTTATTTCAATGTTTAACCTTTATATTTTTTTTTAACAAGCAATGAAAACACAACATAAATCTATGTTACTGGTCACAAATGATGGTCTGCTTTAAAAGTGCATGATGATTCATGTTTGAAACTTTCTTCCATAATGTTATAGAATTGTTCAGAGGGTTTGGTTTAAACCACTGAATTGCCTCAATGAGTCTGCATCCAGACACAGTCAATTAGCTGATGATCCTTCAGACTTTCATCAAAATATGTTTTGGACCTCACAGTTGCTACTGGTTGTGCTCACTAAGCCTACCGATGCTGCTGCACCTTATACACTTGTACATTACGTGGACTAAAATTTGTGGACCACATAATGAATCCGTATGTGTTTTTTAATCTTTCCAGTCCACATGTAGTGCCCATTTGCTGTTCTAATAATCTCCACTCTTCTGGGAAGATGTTCCACTGAATTTTGAGTGTAGTTGTGGAGATTTGTGCTCATTCGGCCACAAGGGTGTTAGTAAAGGCAGGTAGTGATGTAGGGAAAGGGGTCCTGGGGTGCAACCTGTGCTCCAATTCTTCCCAAAGCTGATCAGTAGGGTTGAGATCAGAGATCTGTAGCAGGCCACTCAAGATGTTTTACTCCAAACCCATGTAACCCAGTGTCATGCTGGAAAAGCTGTGTCTATTAGTTCTAATAAAGGGAATATTTTATGCTACCACATCCATAGACATCCTCTATAATCATGTGCCTTCAACTTTGAGGTAACAGTTTGGAGAAGAACCACATATGCCTAAAAAAGTAGTTTTTTTATACAGTGTAGAATGACATTTCTCATGACATTGAATTGTTCACCATTTTCTTTGATATAATCGATACCCCAGGCCCTGGTTAATTGGTTTCTCAATGCAAGACACACGTAAAAAGACAGCTTAAGTTAATTTATTTGAACAACCTGAAGTAGTCTGGAGTTTTTGACTTTGAATGTGGCACATGAAGAAACAGATACAGGATTGGAGAAACCCTTTTTTTTTAAAAAACAGGAAGTAACACTCTTACTTTTCAGACTTAAGACACAAGGTGACAAACAAACACAACAAATGGCAATTTTCACGACTTGCCAGTAAAGGGAATCAACAGGAAATGTGGCACATCAGTAAAGACATGAAACAACATAAAAAAAAAAAACTATGAAAATATGAAAAATTGCAACGTACAGTTGACTTTACTGAACAGCCTCGTGATGGCATTGGAGCGCTTTTCACTGTGCAAGTGTGTGAAATTTGTGCACATTTAATGCAGTTTAGTGGCACTGAATGGACAACACTCCCTTAATCAACACATGTGGAAAAAAGGTTTTAGTGCTTGCTCTACAACAGAAAAGTGGGATTTCTGTATTCACATTAGGTAATATACAGAAATACAGGAGACACCAAAAATGCTAACTCTACTAATAATGTCTTTAAATATTATAATATATCTGTTTTTATTATTATTGGGTAGTCATCTAGTTTATTCCAAAAAACATGTGGATTAAACCCTGAATGCAAATACTGTTAATGTTGTGTAAATGAAAGAAAAAAAAAAGGATATCAGTGAACCTCAGGGACAGGCTTTCAGTCAGATGTCTTGGATACTAGTTCATCTCAAGCCCTTTAAATTGACAAATGATATTCTGGTATATTTTTTTTTGGGGGGGGGGGGTGTCCTCAGTAGATCTGAGATCTTAAAATCACAATAATCAAAATTGTGGCAGTTTGCAAGCTGTCAATAATATGTTGGAGATAATGGTGTTAAAAGCAGATGTTAGGTAGAAAAAAAGAATACAATATACACTGTATTTTATGTTACAAACATGACTGGAATTGTTGATTTAAGTTAGGAAGTAGGTACCCCTGAATATTCTACCCAGCTAAACCTGTTCATTATATCCGGCTTCACACTGTATGAGTCGAACTGTATAGTGTATTTGCGCACCCAGACTTAGATTTCATGCAGTCATTCATTTTCTGACAGCAACATTAAAAAGAAAAGTCAGCACATGAAATTTGTTTCCGCTGAAACATTTGTGATGCTGCTTAGCAATGTTTTGGTGCTAAATTTCTTTGTATTTTTCTGTTAGCATCGTCACGGTGGTGTTTAATATCACGGAAAAACATTTTCATTCATATCAGTGCTAACATAAAGGAAAAGATTTCACTGTTATCTCCTACAAGTAACAGAGCATTAGATCCTGTTCTCACTCAATAAAAGTAGTGCATTCAGCAAATTTCAAGAAACATGTAGGATACAGTGAACTAAAGTAAAAATGGACTAATTTTTCAATGTTGGAACCAAAAAAAAAAAAAAGAAACCGACTTGTATATGAATCTCCAACATGAATTAACATGATGTTAATTATAAGCATTAATATGCAAATCATTGTGTGTGGATTTCGCATTGGATAAATATTACGTTTTAAATAAAATGGGGCTATAATAAAAGTTTTTTTGTTTACTTTTAAATACGTTTTGCACAGGAAATAGATCAAAACCTCTGGGCCTACATTTACATTTATGGAATTTGTCAGACCCACATATCCAGAGTAAAAAGAAGCGATTTATTATTAGTCTATAATAAAGACTTGGGAAATATACAGGGGTACCGTTGCTACATTCAAGTGAATAATTATTTATATCCTGAGGTTATTAGTGTCATCGTTGTATCTCAAGCTAATATTTGGCATGTCTGTCACTTGTTCATTCATCTGAACAAAATGACAAAAAAAAAAATTTGAAAATACAAATGAATGCTAAATTAATTATTTCAAAGATAAATGAAACTTGTCCTAAACTAATAGTATGGTGTGGAAAAAAAAAAGTTCATAGACCCTGTTAGCTTACTATAAATATTATAATTTCCTCTATTGACAACATGTACATAATTAGAAGGAAGACTCTCTTTCTCAGAAGATCTCCTTGCTTTGTTAATAGACCCTGAAAAGGCAGAGCCATCATCAGATCTCTCTACGGTCACTGAGTGATCATTTCAGCCACCTGTGTGCTAGACACAAATACTTAAGAAATCGTAAGAAGCTAGGATTCAAAGGCTTATCTGGCAGGAAAAAACAGGAAATGTGTGTCTAATAGGTGAAATGAGGAGTTATCTCATTAGCGGGTGTGAAACCTGCTACAGCCACACTTAAGTTCATCACAGATTTAGGAGCAAATTATCGCTGAGACATCATGTCATTAGGACAACAGTGCCATGCACCTAGCTATGCACTTTTCCATCTCATTAGTCTCAATCTTTTGCAGTGTGCTTGTTTGTTGTTTCAGGAGATAACGTCCTTTGGCACCGAGTCACAGAGCACTCAGGCTCTTCCTGAGGGCTCTCGGAGTCCGACTCGCCCTCCTCCTCCAGCGTCAGCTCGAACTGAAACTTTTCGCTTGTTGAGGCTCCAATGGCACCGTGCGAGTCCTGTTCCTCGGGCGGGGGCGAGGGACTGTGGCGAATCATGCTCTGGTACCACTCGCGGTTGTCCTCCAGAGTGTCAAGGATTTCTTGTGCGTCAGGGTGGACGAGGTCAGCCCATGTCTCCCACAGAGGGTGTACGATGTAGTCAATGAAGCCAACCTTAACAAGGAGGAAAAATAGTGGTTAGACAATAATAAAGCTATTACTATTACAACAACCACTAATAACTAGTATTATTAATAATAAAAATATTTTTCATAATGATAACTAAATAGCAATAGCAGTTATTATTGATATTAATAACATGTATTATAATTGTATGTATTCCATTATTTATTATCATTATCATTGTTATGTAATTACATTATTACATACTAATATAATTATTTTATATATTTTTTAGAATACTATCTTTGAACCCACACATGTTGACCCTTAACCGATTATACTATGCAACCTGAACTCAAATAACCGATTCATATATTTCAACAACACCATAATACCACAAATGTCATCATTTCTGTAAGACAAAATACGATTTTTTCCGAAGATTACTGTTTATATTCAAGGACATAAAGCTATTTATTAGAGATCTTTTCCAGTATTGTTTCCTCTTGTTCCCACATTTCTCTCTCTCTCTCTCTCTTTTTTTTTAAATAAATCTCTCTATCAACTTTTAAAGACATAATGCCATAAGCATATTTCAATATAGTGATTATTTTACGCTTGCAGCATTCGAGAATTAAAAGTGGTGAACAGAAAAGTGCTAGCTAGCTAGCTAGCTAGCTAGATATAGATAGATAGATAGATAGATAGATAGATAGATAGATAGATAGATAGAAAAATGCTGTAGACCAGCCTATATATTAACCACTTCATTGACCATGTTGTTTTGGTACCTGAGACTTCTCCACTGAAGCAGTGTGCTTGTCACACATGGGGCTAATCTCCATGCCTTTGTCGCGCTCCCGGTCACCCTGTGTGAAATACTCCACCATGATGCGGTCTGTCCACTGCCTGTAGATCTCGAGGGGCTTTGTCGGGTTGCTTAGGTCGGCACAGTGGACCATGTTTTGTAGAACCTAAAGCCAGAGGATGGTGGAAACATGAGCTTTTCATTTAAATCAGTGGAAGAAAGCTTTAGAACAACCTGCAAAACCAGAACTGTATTTTAGACCTGTATTCTGTCTGAGTAGTTGTCCAGCAACAATACTCCGAGACTGGTCACTTTCTTTGTCTCAACCATGGTCTTCAGGTCTGCCAGGAAATTCATGTGCTTGGACATGTCTGTGGCTAATACCTGAAAAAAAATAAGGCATAAATTAGATCATTTCAAATAAGTGTTAAGGATGTCAGCACACCACACAATTACACAATCACCACAGACTTCAAACACTCGACAACACTTTCAGTTACTGACTGCACACACCTGTGCTCAATCACACACACACACACACACATACACACACACACACACACACACACACACACACACAGAAGCTAAAATTAGAATCTAGTCCATTCACAAATTTGCAAAGCATAGCTCGGTTCTTGTCCTTGTACTCCTGACAATACCAGCCTGTTTATACTGTGATTACCATAAATTCAGTTTAGGTTCATCTAATCCAAACCAAGCCTAGTGCTTTAGATTGCCTAAAACAGTTTTTTTTAACAATGATTCTGTCTTATAATTTGGGTTTATAATTATTTACTTAACAAAAAAGTGAAAATATAAAATGTTGGTTGGTGTTTGTGCTTAAATCTTAAATCCGAATCTCACCATGTCGATGACCATCGTGCGCATTGACTGCCGCTGCTTCTTGCTCAGGTTCTGAAAGATGTCACAGTTTTCTTCCTGTAGTAGTTTAAAGCCCACAGCCAGGTGGTGGTTCTCCAGTACAGATGCATCATTATACATCAGAGCCAACTCAGAGTCTGAAAATAAAATAAAGATTAAGCTGAAAAAATTGCACCACCAAGGTATACACACTAAATTACCTATAATTCAGCTACTTAGATGTGACCCATGAAACAAGAACACACCAAAATAAATACATGCTAAGTAAGTAAGGGACATCTAAGTTAATGGCAAGTTATCATTGTCATTGATAATTGACTGGGTGATATTTGAATGGATGACTCAAAGGATTAAAACAACGATTTATTTTATTATATACAGATCTAGAATTCTGCTTGCTTTACATCATACACAGCGAAAGAGAGTTGCAACAAGAATACATTTACTGGAATTAATTTCATAAATAAATGCTTAGAGTGAAAAAGAGATTGTGTGTGTATTTGTGTGTGTGTGTGAATTCCTTGTGTCTGCGCCTTCACTTATAAGGAAGCTGTTGATGTGCCATTTTAGTTATATTTCTCATTGTAATGTTTTTTTTTTCGCCAGTTCTCTAAATCTTTTTTGTACAAAGGACCATTTTCACCAAATAAGTTAAAAATGACACACAGAAGTCATACATTATATAAGGTCATTAGGAAATGTTTAAAATAGCTCTCACTTTGTAGTTGTTTATATTTGCGTTTACACTTATGGAATTGTGGCAGACCCTTATTCAAAGAGATTTACTATTGTCTCATTTATATAACTATATCAGTTGAGGGATGAGGGCCTTACCCAAGGGCCCAGCAGTGGCAGCTTGGTGGTGCTTGGATTGGAACTCATGATCTTCTGATTAGAAGTTGAACCACTGAGCTACCTAGTTCCTATATGTCACGGTATTAATATAGAACAGAGATTAAACTGACCACTACTACCTGTGCTGTCAACAGTTCAAACTTCCAGCCAATCAGAACGGAGTATTTTGACCGAAACTTATATACCTGATTATAAATAATGGATTTGGAAGTAATTGTGCAGAAACGTACTGGTGTTAATGAGAAATTGGTTTGACACTCCAGGATGATCAACATCATGTATGGCACTCGCGAACAAAGCAGCCATGATTTCAAGGTCGGTGAAGACCTCCTGGAATAAAGATCAAGTTAATGCTTATTATCATTATTATTATTATTATTATTATTATTATTATTCACTGCTAAAACCTCATCTCTCTTAGTTTGCTCAGGAAAAAGAGCTGAACGGAACCTCTAAAGCAGGTGAGGAGAGGAGCACATGTGTGGATTGCACTACGTCAGCAGCATGGATGTTATTGTGATAGGCGACATCAGCGTGGTAGTGGCTCTCTAATGTCATCATGAAGGTGATAAATGTGTCCACTGGGATCTTAAAGCACTTCAGGAGGTCTCGTTCCTAGAAGAAAACGATGACGCAGTGAGGTAATAATATACACTGCCACTATGTATAGAGCAGTCAGTCAAGGTATTCAGAGAAGAGTAAAGTTTCATACCTGGAATACTGTGTACATTATAACCGTTAGTGGCCGATTCCCTGAATGCTCAGCTATTTTAAAGATATCAAGGCCCCAGCGATTGATGTCTTCTATTTCCTAGAATTAAAAAAGTCTGTGTTTAAGTTAAATCCTTCATCATGCATGCATTTTGTATCAGCTTCATTATGGCTTATTAAGCAAAAGTATTGCGATTGGTCAAGTCTATTTGATAGGACTGTAACATGTCATAAGAAGAATTTATTACTGGTATACACATATCATGGCATAGAAATGAGTGTTATTTGAATGATATAACAGTCCCATGATGACCTTAGTGGAGAATATCTCGATATTTGTCATAACTGTTAATTACGCTCTGTTGATACCGAAGACACACATAGCGATCAGCACACCCTTGACCACACACACACCTCACCCACACTGCCGTCTGTATTTGCTTTTGAATGGACTTACGTATCGAATGTGAGAACTATATTTTAATCATTTATGTGATTCAGTGTTCCAGTCTCCTGAGCATCAGGCATAAAAAAGCTGGTGAAAACCTTGGGGTTACGCTTGAGGTCTATAGCAGGTTCGCATTTAACTTACAAATTCACTTTAAAATAACAAGGAAGTGTATGTTGTTCTGATATTTAATGAATAATGTAGTACGCATTAAAATGTAGTCAAAAATGAATGCAAAAAAATAAAAAATAAAAAATAAATAACATTTTTAAATGTTTCCCAGAAATAAAAATAAATAAAATACAGGTAACTTCATTGCAACAATTTCACCACTGGTTTTAGTCAAACCTCGCTGGCGGGGAAGGAGCCTGAGATTGTGCGTGAGGTTGAGAGGTTCCGACTAGAGATAGTCGGGATCACCTCTACGCACGGCTTGGGCTCTGGAACCACACTCCTCGAAAGAGGATGGACTCTTCACCACTCTGGAGTTGCCCATGGTGAAAGGCGGCGGGCTGGTGTGGGTTTGCTTATAGCCCCCCAGCTCAGCCGCCATGTGTTGGAGTTTACCCCGGTGAATGAGAGGGTCGTTTCCCTGCGCCTACGGGTCGGGGATAGGTCTCTCACTGTCGTGTGTGCCTACGGACCAAACGGCAGTGTAGAGTACCCGGCCTTCTTGGGGTCTCTGGGAGGGGTGCTGGACAGTGCTCCGACTGGGGACTCCGTCGTTCTACTGGGAGACTTCAATGCCCACGTGGGCAGCGACAGTGATACCTGGAGGGGCGTGATTGGGAGGAACGGCCCCCCTGATCTGAACCCGAGCGGTGTTCAGTTATTGGACTTCTGTGCTAGTTACAGTTTGTCCATAACGAACACCATGTTCAAGCATAAGGGTGTCCATCAGTGCACGTGGCACCAGGACACCCTAGGCCGTAGGTCGATGATCGACTTTGTGGTCGTTTCATCTGACCTGCGGCCGTATGTCTTGGACACTCGGGTAAAGAGAGGGGCGGAGCTGTCAACTGATCACCACCTGGTGGTGAGTTGGATCCGATGGCGGGGGAGGAAGCTGGACAGACTCGGCAGACCCAAGCGTACTGCGAGGGTCTGCTGGGAACGTTTGGCCGAGTCTCCTGTCAGAGAGATCTTCAACTCCCACCTCCGGCGGAGCTTTGACCGGATCCCGAGGGAGGCCGGAGATATTGAGTCCGAGTGGACCATGTTCTCCACCTCCATTGTCGAAGCGGCCGCTCGGAGCTGTGGCCGTAAGGTCTCCGGTGCCTGTCGAGGCGGCAATCCCCGAACCCAGTGGTGGAAACCGGAAGTAAGGGATGCTGTCAAACTGAAGAAGGAGTCCTATCGGGCCTGGTTGGCTTGTGGGACTCCTGAGGCAGCCGACAGGTACCGGCAGGCCAAGCGAACTGCAGCCCGGGTGGTTGTGGAGGCAAAAACTCGGGCCTGGGAGGAGTTCGGTGAGGCCATGGAGAAGGACTATCGGCTGGCCTCGAAGAGATTCTGGCAAACCGTCCGGCGCCTCAGGAGAGGGAAGCAGTGCCCTACCAATACTGTTTACAGTGGAGGTGGGGAGCTGTTGACCTCAACTGGGGATGTCGTTGGACGGTGGAAAGAATACTTCGAGGATCTCCTCAATCCCGCCGTCACGTCTTCCATTGAGGAAGCAGAGGCTGAGGGCTCAGAGGTGGACTCGTCCATCACCCAAGCTGAAGTCACCGAGGTAGTAAAGAAACTCCTCGGTGGCAAGGCACCGGGGGTGGATGAGATCCGCCCTGAGTACCTCAAGTCTCTGGATGTTGTGGGGCTGTCTTGGCTGACACGCCTCTGCAGCATCGCGTGGCGGTCGGGGACAGTGCCTCTGGAATGGCAGACCGGGGTGGTGGTCCCTCTTTTTAAGAAGGGGGACCGGAGGGTGTGTTCCAACTATAGGGGGATCACACTTCTCAGCCTACCTGGGAAAGTCTATGCCAGGGTACTGGAGAGGAGAATACGGCCGATAGTAGAACCTCAGATTCAGGAGGAACAGTGTGGTTTTCGTCCAGGCCGTGGAACACTGGACCAGCTCTATACCCTCTACAGGGTGCTGGAGGGTTCATGGGAGTTTGCCCAACCAGTCCACATGTGTTTTGTGGATTTGGAAAAGGCATTCGACTGTGTCCCTCGCAGCGGCCTGTGGAGGGTGCTCCCGGAGTATGGGGTCCGGGGCCCTTTACTAAGGGCTGTCCGGTCCCTGTACGACCGAAGCAGGAGCTTGGTTCGCATTGCCGGCAGTAAGTCAGACTTGTTCCCGGTGCATGTTGGACTCCGGCAGGGCTGCCCTTTGTCACCGGTTCTGTTCATAATTTTTATGGACAGAATTTCTAGGCGCAGCCAGGGGCCGGAGGGTGTCCGGTTTGGTGACAACACGATTTCGTCTCTGCTCTTTGCAGATGATGTTGTCGTGTTGGCTTCATCAGACCAGGACCTTCAGCACGCACTGGGACGGTTTGCAGCCGAGTGTGAAGCGGCTGGGATGAGAATCAGCACCTCCAAATCCGAGGCCATGGTCCTCAGTCGGAAAAGGGTGGCTTGCCCACTTCAGGTTGGTGGAGAGTTCCTGCCGCAAGTGGAGGAGTTTAAGTATCTTGGGGTTTTGTTCACGAGTGAGGGAAGGGTGGAACGGGAGATTGACAGACGGATCGGTGCATCTTCTGCAGTAATGCGGTCGATGTACCGGTCTGTCATGGTAAAGAAAGAGCTGAGCCGCAAGGCGAAACTCTCGATTTACCGGTCAATCTACGTTCCTACTCTCACCTATGGTCATGAGCTCTGGGTCATGACCGAAAGGACAAGATCCCGGATACAGGCGGCCGAAATGAGCTTTCTCCGCAGGGTGGCTGGGCGATCCCTTAGAGATAGGGTGAGAAGCTCGGTCACTCGGGAGGAGCTCAGAGTAGAGCCGCTGCTCCTCCACATCGAGAGGGGTCAGCTGAGGTGGCTCGGGCATCTGTTCCGGATGCCTCCTGGACGCCTTCCTGGGAAGGTGTTCCGGGCGCGTCCCACTGGGAGGAGACCCCGGGGAAGACCTAGGACACGCTGGAGAGACTATGTCTCCCGGCTGGCCTGGGAACGCCTCGGTGTCCCCCCGGAAGAGCTGGAAGAAGTGTCTAGGGAGAGGGAAGTCTGGGCATCTCTGCTTAGACTGCTGCCCCCGCGACCCGGCCTCGGATAAGCGGGAGAAGATGGTAGATGGTTTTAGTCAATCGAGGAAGTCTCAAAACATTTAGTTATGTTTTCCAGTTCTATATATTGATATGGATGAATCTTCAAATTTGTTCATGCATTTTACGATTGTTCCTAGGATGTAATTTACTGCTGTAACACAACTTTGTTAAAAAGGGCACTCTAGTCAGGATGTATGTTATGGCAAAATTTATGACAAATGTAATAACTTTATGATGCTGTTATAAACGCAAGCATTAACAAGTCATAACAGCATTTATAGTAATATAACATTTTACTAGTAAAAACTCTAATCTAAACTTTATGTTTAAAGGCATATGACAAGTCAAGTCAAGTTTATTTCTATAGCGCTTTTCACAACAGACATTGTCTCAAAGCAGCTTTACAGAAATCAACAGTCAAGGTGAACGGTGTGCATTTATCCCTGATGAGCAAGCCATGGTGACATAAAAGGGAATGACATTAAACAACAAGATATATTGGTCATGGCAGATACTGATAACCATAACTGGAGACAAAGAAGGCATATGAGTTTATAACTGGTATAGTACTACTAATTACTTTGTCTTGAATCCCTAATCTTGTTTTTATGTGTGAATGGACTGACCTTGGCTAGCAGGCTCTCGTGCTCAGTGTTGACCCCAAATCGAGGGATGCGACTGGGGGCCAGGCTCGGGCTGTGCGTCAACTTCTTAACTCCACTGATTTGAGACATGGGACGCCGCTTCTTCTCCTTTTCCTTGAGTGGTGGAGACAGAATCTCCACATCGTGTGGTTTCTCTACACACCAGAGCGAATATACAACAATAGTTTGTGTGCTTAATCAAACATATATATATATATATATATATTTTTTTTTTTTATTTATTTATTTATTTTTTTTACTCCTTATTAAACAAAATAATATTAATATCAATGTAGTACCTTGAAATGACTAAGAGGGTTTTATTTATCATATATCATATCACATTATGTACAGATGCTCATTTTTCAGCGCCGGGTCCTGTTTATCACAACGTTACTTAAACCCACGCTGACACACACAACACAGCCCAATAGCAATACTGTAGTCCCCATAGCAACAACAGGCAATGTGTTTAGGATTGTTTCCAGCTTTTCTTTTTTTTTTCTCCATCAACATGATTTCAATGCTACTTTACTGTTACACTCAGAGCAAACACCCATTTATAAAGCTGTTTTTATTATTCATTCAATCAATGCATTCTAAACCATTCACACATAAAACCATTCACACACAAATGTTTTTTTATCTGAAACCCTGATTTTCAAATAAACGATTCGTGTATGATGTTCAGTGGCTTACCTAGAAATGTGCTTGCTATGAACTCGGACACTTGGTTTCCCGAGCGGCTCGTCTCTGACAGCTGAGTAAGTTCACGGTTCAGCATTCTTTTAAACTGCACACAGGACACACACACAATGAATCAGTTATCAGCAATTACTGTGATTATTATTTCAGATAACTCCCAAGTACATAAAATTAGAAACAGAAAAAAAACCATGTAAAATAATAAATCACAAGGGTTATGTAAGGTATATTACAGGGTGTGAAGTTACAGAAAAATATTAAAAACTTTAGGCTAATGTGTTACAGCTCATATGCCATCAACTGCTTTCATAAATACTATAAATACTATGATTACCTCAGTTTTATCAGTACTTATCTGGAGGGTTGAATTTTTTCACCGAAAGATTTTATGAGCAAGTTTTCTTTACACGAGGATATTTCGAATTAACCAAAATATCTACATGCGTTATATTATCGTATTGCTTTAATAAGTTGTGTGCAAAAGTAACTGTTGGTGCTTGATGCACTGAATCAAGTGCTGTTTCAAAGCTTTGCCGATTAAAGATTCTGAAAGCAAATCCGCAATGATTACACTGCAACAAACGCAACTAGGCCAATTCATCCAGCAATATATCACCAATATACTACACTCAATTTAGAAATTTATTTTACGATTTATTTTTAATTAAATGGTTTCTTTCTTTTTAGTACTTGACACATTACATTTGACATGCAAAAGTAAAAAAAAACTTTTTCTTATTCAGTCGTCATTTTCTAGCGCAGATTTTTTTTAAGCTTAATGGCAAGTGCATTTGTTTAAAACGGGTGGTCTGGAACCTACTGAGAAACCCTGTCACAATGTTGACTTTAAAGACGACAAAAAAAGAGTGGACTGAAACACACACACACACACACACACACACACACACACACACACACATTCAAATGACAACTTTTATTGCAATTTCTACACAAATAATCTCTGCTAAACCATCAACTGTCTGCTTGTTCTAGATAGTTTTGTGTCATCTAGTGTTTATTTATGTTTTATGCAGCACCATTGTCCTGGAGGAACCTCGTTTAATTTGTGTACTGTACCAACTGTATAAGGTTGAAATGTAGTAATAATAATAATAATAATAATAATAATAATAATAATAATAATAATGCCATTTTATTTAAATTGTATGCATGATCATTGTGTGTTCCAAACATGCAACTTAAGCCATAATGAGACACATAGAGGACATACTGTAGGTAGGCATCTCTGGTGCCATCTAGAGGTGGTACCATTTCAAAAAGTTTCATATATTTTCTGAGGGCTTTGAAGAAGACATATTGTGAAGGAATGAAATTTTACTATGCAGCCAAATGTGCTAGGGATGGCTCGTGCACCAGTTAAGAAATTGCCAAAAATATCTCAAGAAAATAGTCATTCATTTGCTCTTCAAAACTTCAACACTGATGTTCTGATCACAGGGTCACTTACTTCAGGTTCAGTTCTCCTAGAACCACCTTGAATTGAATGTCGACTAAATTGCCAGAGCGCTAATAAATTAAAAGCACTCACAAATTCCTCAATACAGAAACAGGAATTCGAGCCACACATTCTTTATGTGGAGTATGATTACATTTTTGACCCTCAGGTCTGGACTTGTTTAACTGAGTTGGATCTGATGCGGTTTTCAGTGGCACTCTTGGAAAAGCCATACCACTTAACACACATGAATGTTTTGCAGTTGCAGTGGCAACGCAGGTAAACAATAGCAGCAGCTTTGTGTGAAGACAGGACCCTCCATTCAGACAATACGGGCGTCTGAGAGGACGATAACTGCTCAATGAAATCAACAAGATGCCTGCATCTCTGCAGAGGCTGTTATGTAATCAGGCAAGTGTACTATGAAAGAAAAGTCAAGTGAGGCCACAACGCACACGCACGCACGCTGTCACTGATGCACACACGTACAAGCATGGATTTCTATACCCTAGACCCTCCAACATTAAAAACAAGAAAACAAGAAACATTGGTTGGTCTTTTCCCAGTCTTTAACTGTGTTCTGTTCACACTGTAGCCTCAAATTTATGTTCTTATGTCATGTTAATATACAGACAACAGTTGGATCTGATGCGGTTTTCTGTTGTTTTAGCCATCCACTTTGTATTTTTACCGAGATGATTTTCTGCTCACCAGTCAAGTAAAGAGATACCATAGCCTTCTTGTCACTCCAAAGAATTTTCGTCCTTGTTTTCTAACATCTTGACCTGCATGTGCATGATTTAATGCACTGTGCTGATGCCACATAATTGGCTGATTGAATAATTGCGTGACAAACGCCCCTGATATATGATTACACATGTATCCAAACTCATAACTCATGAAAGTCTTTTTACTTACTATACTTTATATTTCTAACCTTGCATCTCATATTAGAAAAGGTGGCACAAATATAATGACGAGTCGACTTACCATTATTCACTTCTGACTTATTAGAGCGAAAGTGGCATCCGTGACATAAGAACACGCAACAAGCCATGCTGAGACTCTAATACTGAACAAATCTTGTGGAAGAACAAGTGTTAACGTATTATTCAACACAGTCCTTTATAGAACAGGGCATGCAATCATATCATTAGCAGCTCAGAATTCCACTGTAGTCTGAGAGCACATGTAATCCAAGCTGAATAAGTCCGGCTGCTCCATGCAGCAAAAAACAGAACAGAAATATACAAATTCCATGTATCTGCATTGAGGCAGCACATGTTAATGCTGGTCTTCTGGCAGTATGTGTATATAGAGAAAGATAAGAGAGTATGATGCTTCCACAAGCTACATCCCCCTCCCCGGTTTGCAGCACGCGCTAGAACTTCCAATCAGCTACTCCTGACAACAGAGGTCGAGCCAATCTGATTGGCTGGTGTGTACACAGGGAGGTGTTTACATGCACATGGGGTTAGAGGTGTGTGTGCTTTGCATACATAATGTGCATGAAATGGGCAGAGGCATAAATATGAAGAAAAAATCAGGGTAATTCTGTTTGTGATGGTCTACAAAAGAAAAAAAAAAGAATCCAAAGCAGCAGAAAGGATAAGAACGAGAGATTAAAAGATAAAAAAGATATTAAAAGTATGTTCAACGAAAGCAGGAATTTGCGAATTGCTACATAAAAATGTAGAGCATGTTTCTCGTGTAAACTGTATGGATTAAATTTGAAAAATGTTACCTCACAGACACACAAACGGCAGAAAAAAAATGTAAGAAAATATATATAAATATTTATTAAGACCTCAACAGTGGTGTACAATTCAACACATTAATGAATCTCAGAAGAATCCACACAAAACGGTTAAAGAAAAAAATAAAGTGTTGTTCAATACATGTAATAAATTGCAATCTTTTTTTAGACACATATATAATATGCACTTTTATTGTGGTACTGGATTCCACAAGCTGAGATCACGATACAGGCTGTCTATTTTTAGTCTGGGGCTATAAATAGCATTTTCAGTACTACAGACAGAAACGTCGTGAAGTGGTAGGCTCCCATGACATTAGCTCTATGTCGCCGCACAGTCACATTTCCAAGCACGAAACTTGGGCGTGTGTGTGAAAGAGTGAGTGTGAGTGTGAATTTGCCAGTACGTCAAATGAGGTGCATGAAAGTGTAGGCTTTAGCCGATCTTCTGCTTCTTCTTCTTTCGGCTGCTCCCATTAGGGGTCGCCACAGCGGATCATCCGTCTCCATACCACCCTGTCCTCTACATCTGCCTCTTTCACACCAACTACCTGCATGTCTTCCCTCACCACATCCATGAACCTCCTCCTTGGCCTTCCTCTTTTCCTCCTACCTGGTGGCTCCATCCTCAGCATTCTTCTACCAATATAATTCATGTCCCTCCTCTGCACATGTCCAAACCATCTCAATCTCGCCTCCCTCACCTTGTCACCAAAACGTCCTACATGCACTGTCCCTCTAATAAACTCATTTCTAATCTTGTCCATCCTCGTCACTCCCAACAAAAACCTTAACATCTTCAGCTCTGCTACCTCCAGCTCCACCTCCTGTCTTCTACTCATTGCCACTGTCTCTAATCCATACAACATCGCAGGTCTCACCACAGTCCTATAAACTTTCCCTTTCACTCTTGCAGATACCCTACTATCACAAATCACTCCTGTCACTCTTCTCCACCCACTCCACCCTGCCTGCACTCTTTCCTTTCTTCTCTAACACACTCTCCATTACTTTGCACTGTTGACCCCAGGTACCTGAACTCCTCCACCCTCTCCACCTCTTCTCCCTGCAACCGCACCACTCCACTGCCCTCCCTCTCATTCACACACATGTACTCTGTCTTACTCCTACTGACTTTCATTCCCCTTCTCTCCAGCGCATATCCCCACCTCTCCAGGCTCTTCTCAACCTGCTCACTACTCTCACCACAAATCACAATATCATCCGCAAACATCATAGTCCAGGGAGACTCCTGTCTGACCTCGTCCGTCAACCTGTCCATCACCACTGCAAACAGGAAAGGGCTCAGGGCCGATCCTTGATGTAGTCCAACCCTCACCCTGAACCAGTCTGTCGTTCCTACTGCACACTTCACTGCTGTCACACTGTCCTCATACATGTCCTGCACCACCCTCACATACTTCTCTGACACACCTGACTTCCTCATACAGTACCACAGCTCCTCTCTCGGCACCCTGTCGTACGCTTTCTCTAAATCCACAAATACACAATGCAATTCCTTCTGTCCTTCTCTATACTTCTCCATCAACATCCTCAAAGCAAATAAGGCATCTGTGGTGCTCTTCCTCGGCATGAAACCATACTGTTGCTCACAGATGGTCACCTCTTCTCTCAGCCTGGCTTCCACTTCTCTTTCCCATAATTTCATGGTGTGACTGATCAACTTAATTCCCCTGTAGTTACTGCAGGTCTGCACATCTCCCTTATGCTTAAAGACCGGTACCAGCACACTCCTCCATTCCTCAGGCATCCTCTCACCTTCCAGAATCTTGTTAAACAATCTGGTTAAAAACTCCACTGCCATCTCTCCTAAACATCTCCATGCTTCTACAGGTATGTCATCTGGTCCAACCGACTTTCCACTCTTCATCCTCTTAATTGCTGCTCTCACATCCTCCTTACTAAGCCTATCTACATCCTGCTTTACCAACTCCACATCATCCAACCTTCTCTCTCTCTGATTTTCCTCATTCATCAGCTGCTCAAAATACTCCCTCCACCTTCTCAACACACTCTCCTCACTAGTCAACACATTTCCCTCTCCATCCTTTATTGCTCTAACTTGCAACACATCCTTCCCAGCTCGGTCCCTCTGCCCGGCCAATCGGTATAAATCCTTTTCTCCTTCCTTAGTGTCCAACCTCTCGTACAGCTCCTCATATGCCTTTTCCTTGGCTTTCGCCACATCCCTCTTTACCTGCTGCCGCATCTCCTTGTACTCCTGCCTACTTTTCTCATCACTCTGTCTTTCCCACTTCTGTTTTGCCAACCTCTTTCTCCTTATGCTCTCCTGCACTTCCTCATCCCACCACCACGTCTCCTTGTCTTCCTTTCTATTTCCAGATGTCACACCAAGTACTTTTCTAGCTGCCTCCCTCATCACTCCTGCAGTAGTTTCCCAATCACCCAACACCTCTTCACCACCACCGAGCCCCTGTCTGACCTCTTCCCTGAACCTCACACTACACTCTTCCTCCTTCAGTTTCCACCATCTTATTCTTCTTTCAGTCCTCACTCTCCTTCTCTTCTTCTTCACCTCCAAAACCATCCTACAGACCACCATCCGATGCTGTCTAGCTACACTGTCCCCTGCCAACACCTTACAGTCTCCAATCTCCTTCAGGTTGCATCTCCTGCATAGAACGTAGTCCACCTGTGTGCACCTTCCTCCACTCTTATACGTCACCCTATGATCCTCCTTCTTCTTAAAATAAGTGTTCACCACTGCCATTTCCATCCTTTTAGCAAAATCTACCACCATCTGCCCTTCCACATTCCTCTCCTTAAGGCCATACCTACCCATCACCTCCTCATCACCTCTGTTCCCTTCACCAACATGCTCATTAAAGTCTGCCCCAATCACCAATCGTTCTTTCCTAGGTACACCATCTACCACTTCATCTAATTCACTCCAGAATCTTTCCTTCTCCTCCATCTCACAGCCAACTTGTGGAGCATAGGCACTGATGACATTTATCATCATCCCTTCAACTTCCAGCTTCACGTTCATCACCCTATCAGAAACTCTCTTCACCTCCACTACACTCTTACTGTACTCTTCCTTCAGAATCACCCCTACACCATTTCTCTTTCCATCCACACCATGATAGAACAGTTTAAACCCACCTCCAATGCTCCTGGCCTTACTCCCTTTCCACTTGGTTTCCTGAACACACAACATATCTACCTTTCTCCTCTCCATCATATCAGCTACCTCTCTCCCTTTACCCGTCATAGTACCAACATTTAAAGTACCAACCCGAACCTCCACTCTCCTACACTTCTCCTTTTCCTGCCGTCTCTGTAGACGTCTTCCTCCTCTCCTTCTCCTCCTTCGGCCAACAGTAGCCCAATTTCCACCGGTACCCTGTCGGCTAACCCGGGCCTCGACCGATCCGGTATGGAATTCTCATTTGTGATCCGCATGATTGATTTGGCACATGTTTTACGCTGGATGCCCTTCCTAACGCAACCCTCCCCATTTACCCGGGCTTGGGACCGGCACTAAGAGTGCACTGGCTTGTGCCTCCCTAATGGCTGGGTTGTAGGCTTTAGCCGATATGAATGTAAAAAAAAAAAAAAAAAAAAAAAAAATGTGTGGTGTGTCTTTACTGAACAAAAATACCTCCAACTTCATCTTTTTTCATGTTGAATTTTATCCCATGTTCTCTTCAGTTAGGCCAATTTCCAATTCTCATCATTAACAAACTCTTTCCAGGGTGAAGACTTGCATGTTCAATGGTCACTCATTGGTGAACTGCAGTATCACATGATGGTTCTAACACACACTAAATGCCCTTTTTTATATACATAAGCTCACAGATGCCCAAAATAAAAAAAAGTAGAAAGAAAATGAAATAGAGGATATGATACCTTATTGGAGGCCATCTCGCTGACTGAGTGGCGTGTTTGCAGGGTCTCCAACTGGTCCAGACACCAGTCAAGTTCTTCCAGGGTTTCAATAGCCAATTTCTGGCATGCCTCATCTGCAAGAGAATGGGCTTTGAGCATGGGACATAAAGTAAAAGCACTATTCCTAGGTATTTTATTAAAGCAGTAACAATCTTCATAAGGTTTCCAATGGAAATAGGAATACATGGTTCACCACTGTAATGCTAATGTGAATCACAGGGCATATAGGACTTAGGCAGTCATGCAAGAATTCTGAATTCCCAAAGTGTCTTTGTGGAGGAAACAAAGCCATGTGTGTGTGTGTGTGTGTGTGTGTGTGTGTGTGTGTGTGTGTGTGTGT
>JAAIIK010000122.1:1496198-1508379 GCA_014706435.1 Silurus glanis
AATTAATTAATTAATTAATTAATTTATTTATTTTTTGCCACAGGTATCAGTTAGGTTTTTGATGGAACTAAAAAAGTGTTGCAGTATGCACTTTTTTCTCATGCAGGCAGAAGCAGCCAGTCAGGTATGAAACATGTGGAACAAAAGAGAGATACAATGCAATTGCATGACTATTAGCACAGCTTGAGAACTTTTGTTGAGTTACATCCAGAAACTGAAATGGACTTCACTAAGATTATATTCCTCAGAGCTACACAAAATAACCCGGAATACTAAAATACCAAAATGCTTAGCATCTTGGTTGCTAATGGCAGAGCTTTAATGGATATTTAAGGACCTGATTTGAGACAATATCAAAAACAAACAGTTTGCCTGTAGGATAGTGCTTCAGACCTTTTAGCTTCAGTAATAACTGTCATTTACTGCAATTGTATATTCAGATAATGTAATATGAATATTTTTTCATCTATTAGAGAGCAAAAATTATTAGTTAGGTCTAGCTTTTTTCCTCACATCACAGGAAGTCACATATCTGAAGACATATTTCCTGTGTTAAATGTGTGTGTGAAGCTTTTTTTTTTTGCAGCCTAGTGTAGACAAATATACTATATTGTATAATTGTATTCCTGTGGTCTAGAATCGACACGAAATAAATAGCATTAAAGAATAATTAGAAAAACAAAAGTAAGAGAACTTGAGCAGGACTCCAACATTATTAGTGCTGGGAAAAATGTAGACTCAGGTTTTATCATGGTGGTTTGTGTAAGTGAGCTTTTGTGAAAGCTCTGGACTGTCTTTCTAATACACATTTCTAAAACATGTACCATTCAGTACTTACAATCAATTTTTAGACAGCTAGCAGAAGTAAATGCTTTATTTGGTGACTTGTTAAATGGTCATTCAACAGGGTCGTTTAATACGTTTAATACAAATTCTTCATTACTGTACTTAAGTAGATTTTTTTGGCATCAACCTATTTCTTGTCATTGCGGGGCTTTTTTAGTCTATCACTGGTGTATTATCTCCTGGCTCTTAGACACTACACACGTAGACTAGTTTACAAAGCTAACAATGAGCAAGACAGAAGGCAACAGGAAGTATGGGGTTAACGTGGATGAGACAGAGGGAGTCAGAGATGTAAACATGAATGAGAACAGAGACTTTCCTGATCATCATCTTCTTTTCTCTGCTTGTGTTCTATATAGTGGATGTGCAGCCTGGATACATTCATTAGGTAACAAAATTTGAAGTTCGTTTTGTATTAATATATTAATCAGGGCTGTCAAAATTAACGCGTTAACGTAAATTCATTTTAACGGCACTATTATTATTAATGCACGATTAATGCAGCGCGCATTTCTGTTTGACCATTTTTATAAAAAAATATAAATAAATAAAGAAATAAATAAATAAATATAAAAGAGGCAAAATGAAAGCCTTCAGAGCAACACACGTTTATTCACAACGTCCTTTCCTTACTAAGACGAATACTGCTTGTGTAAAATAAAGAAAACAGACAGGGGGCGCACTCTGCCATCTCTGTCATCTCTCTTTACAGACACAATAAAACATCCTGAATCTCAGTGAATTACGTAAATTACAACAGCATAATGTACAATAATTTTTTGTCTTCATTCTCTGTGTTGAGTATGGTTTCATTAATAATAAACAAATTATTACATTTGCATAGATAACAAAATTTACATTTTGCATTTGCATTTGCATACAGCATCAATATTGATTGGTTGAAAAGAGTAATTTTTGAGTTACTAGATTATTTTCTAGCAGCCAATCTGCCCATTGTTCTCTAAGATTCTTTAACCAAAAAGGTGTTTTCAATGACTCTCTGTATATGTTTTTAGTTTTTCCTCAACATTCTGTGTAAAGTATGGTGTATGGTGAGGTATGTTCAGTATGTTCAAGAGCATTACTACAGCAGTATTTGTTAACATTCAAGACAATGCACAAGTGTCAACAAGCATGTAATGTAAGAAAACAGAGTCATGGCTAGAGGTTTAGAGTCTAGAAAATGGCCTTTTAGACTCTAAACAAAATAATATGTTCCAGCTGTTTTTTTTATTGCAAATGATTTACAGATACCAATGATAAACTATCTGATCCAAAGTATAACAAGGCACTGAGACGTTTATAAAATCTACCAAAAAGTACTACATCCAAGAGTTAGCCTGTGACCAAAACATATTTAAGATGGACTATAATCAGCTGAAACAGGACATGGTCACAAAGTGTTCCTCAAAATGATGTCATTCATAACTTTAGGGCAATCTCTGTCATCTCATACATTGATCCTCCCTGCCAAAGAAGATATGCCAATACACAAATAACAGACATGGCAGACAGGATGCCAGAGCCAAGACATCTGCTGCTAGATCCTCCAGTACATACTATTACACCGTATAATTAATGGCTTGAAGACCCCTGGCCATTACACCACAAGTGCTTTTTGAACGTCCCACTGCAGATTTGGCCCAATTTCTTCTGTTATAATAACCTCAAGTCATCTAAAAAGGCTTTCTCTTACATTTTGAAGTGTGGCTGTAAAGGCTTTGCTCATTCTACCTTAAGAGAAATAATGGTCCAATGAGAACATTAGTAAGTGTTTAGCAAGAAATTCTTCTCCATGCCATCATGGTGCTTGCTTTATACACAGGAGCACTGTCATGCTGGAACAGGTTTGGGCCTCTAAGACTGCTAGACTATTCTAGTGTATATTCATCAAAACAAATTCATTTTGTTGACTTACTATGGGAAAAATCTGAAGATGGCAGAATGAATTACACTCCAAAGGATAAGTCATAATTAGCCTCTGTGTATCGGCTACATAAATAGAGAAAGGAGTGATAAGATGGCGCAATCAATACGTTCTCCAGTGGTGGTCTGAGAAAGCTGTTGCACCGAGCGTGGCATAATTGAGGGTAGCGCTCTTCAAAATGAAAAGCACACAGGGACTTGTCCAGAGCGCAACTTCTCTGCCGGTTCCACTAGCCCCACTGCTGGGACTGATTAAGCTCTCAGCAGATCCAGGCTTTATTTGGAACAGAGTATTGATCCCAATTGGACAGCGTGCATCACTTGTCGAGCAAAAGCAATTAAGTAGCAAAGTGCCTGCCATGAAGGCTTAATGCACAGGCTGGGGTAAGAGTCAAGAGTGGAAGGAAAAGGGGATTGGCCTTTGATTTGGCCTACAGATTTGCGTTTAATAAGCACATTTCAATAAACAAGTGATTGGGACCTGGGGTGAAGCAGGTTCTACCACTTCCCTTTTTAATGAAGCACTTATAAGAAAAGGTGAACATATTAGCAAGTATCGTATTAGCACAGTCTCAGATCGCAAGACCCTAAAGAGTATAGTGAGGACAGCAAAGAAGATCAGTGAAGTCTCACTCCCCTCTACCACGGACATATACACATCACACGCTGCATCCTCAAAGCTAATTGCATTGTGGACGGCCCCACACAACCCTCTACCATCAGGAAAGAGGTTTTGAAGCATTCGGTCTCACATCAAGGCTATGCAACAGTTCCTTCCCTTAAGCCACCAGGCTCCTCAACACACAGAACTGAACTGGAACTGAAACTCACTCGCACACACTCACTCAACTGTGTGTTACTAAAATGTTACAACCTGAACTTAAACACACACTCAATACTCATTTCGATTCACACACATCCATGTCTTTGGCACCACCCATATTATATTATTTTATTATAACTGTTTACATGCTGTTTTGCACAACCTATTGTGTTTACATTTTCTGTGTTTATTTACAAGTACACTCATGTATATAGTTCTCTTTTGCACATTGTACTGTATAACACATTATACAGTACAGTAGGTTTACTGGTGGTGCTATTTTGTGTTTTGTGTATCTGTCCTACACTGTCTTGTGTTGTCTGTTTGCACTGTCTTTTGTCTGTACTGTTTGCACCAGGTTGCAAACGATGCACTTTATGTGGCTAAGACAACTTTAGTCCTTATCTCTGCGTTCTGTTATGTAGCTCTATGTTGTCTGATATATATGTTTAGAGATAGCATTAATATCAATAAAGACCATCATTGAGTAACAGGAAATTAGAAATGTAAAATGTCGTTGGAGTAAGCGTATGATTTTACTCAAAGCAACTTTCTGAATACACCAACAGGTTTATTTTAGTCATCTTGTTAGGGTTACCAGTAAAGATGATAAACACTCTGTCTTCTCAGGAATTGGGTTAGCTAGCTGGTATGCATTATCAGCAAATGTGTTACATTAGGAAAACTCCGACTTAGAAATCCTGTCAGGTTAGTCATTTTTGCTAGCAGGATTGCATCAGCAGCAAAGATTATACGATTTTAAAAACATGATTCAAAAATCCTCTCAGTAATCGTGTAAACACGCAAATATTAGCTCGGCGGAGGGGAGTAGTAGCTCAGTGGTTAAGGTGTTGGGTTACTGTTCGGAAGGTTGGGGGTTCAAGCCCCGGTATCACCGAGCTGCCACCCTTGGGCCCCTGAGCAAGGCACTTAACCCTCTGTGCTCCAGGGGCGCCGTTTCATGGCCGACCCTACGCTCTGGCCCCAGCTTCTGACAAGCTAGGATAAGCGAAGAATGAATTTCACCGTGCTGTAATGTATATGTGACAAATAAAGACTATTCTATATTAGTTAGCTAGCCTGCCTTAGCAGCAAAGTTGATCAACTTTTAAAAATATGATTTATAAACCATCCTCTCAGTAATCCTGACACATTAGCTAGTTCACAGTAGCTAGCTTGCCTGCTTATCAATAAAAACCTTCTAAGAAAATAATTGAATAAATTAAAGGTGCATTGAAGCTATTTTGGTGTCTCATGATGGCTTCTAAGATAGAGAAAAAGCAAGCAGGGCATGACATCTGACCAAAAAAAATCTTGTAAGGTCATATCACCAACTTATCAGATCACATCCAAATATAGTTAGTGTCAGTTATAAATGCAAAACAAAAGCATACAAGTCATGATAGAATCTTTATGTACATTTCATTAAGCAAGTTGGATGCAGATGTTTGCTTAAAGAGCATTGCACCTAAACCTACATGAAACCTCCATAACCTCTTTATAACAACTAACATAAACAAACCTACATAAAATGTCTATAAAGGCTGGGCTGATTGATCATTAAAATGTCATGAAAACAAAGTTTGCAGCTCAGTATTGTTCTGACACATACTTTAATGGTGATTAAATAAAAGGTCAAACCTCAAAACCAAATGTAATCTTTTTTAAAGTCAGTGGAAACATACATAAACCTATCATTACTGTTGTCTTAGGATTTAAAAAGATTTGTATAATAAAAAAAATAGTTTGAAGGCAAATATGATCTCATTTAACCACCTCCATAATGTGACGCTGACATAGAGAGAGTATGCTAGGGTACTTAAAAAAAGCCTTAATTATACTTAATAAGTATCTTAGTCTAGAGTAAGCCACAACGTAATTCCAACATGGAATCTTTTTAGTAACTTGACAGGAAAACCTTATAGCATGTGATACAATATTTAAAATCATGTAATGCATTTTCACAATAAACTTACTTATACAAGTGCATTACACTTTATAACAAAGGATACAATGCATTACGAAATGTACTGCATAGAACGTATTTGAATTAATATTTTTAAAAACAGATACATTAATCTGTCCTAATTTTTTTTTTATAACTGAAAGCATATACTCTTCATATATAAATTATATTATATATTATATAATTTGTTTAAGTTGTATTTGTGTAAGTTGTAACTATAAATAATGTGAGACCTACATTTAACTAAAAAAGGTTTATATATATATATATATATATATATATATATATATATATATATATATATATATATATATATATAATATATTATATATATTAATACAAATACATTGTATAATGTAATAAAAATGCATTGTAACATGGATATAACAGAAGTCATTATAAAAGCTGATGCACTGTTGGAATAAACCTTTATAACTGTTTATGTAGGTTGAAAATCCAATGTCACTAAGGACTTGTCATTTTGTGATTTTTAAAAGTAAAGGTGTGCAAAAAAAAAAAAAAAAAGTAAAACCGTTTGCAGGAATCTGCACCTTGCATAAGCGTTCTCTTGTTAGTTTAGCTGTAAAACTCAGGGCAAACATAGTCTTTGACCGGTGGACTACATGAAATGGTAGATTCAAAAAAATGCCTATAACACTCACTCAGTGCACACACACACACACACACACACACACACACACACACACACACACCCACACCCACACACACACACACACACACACACACACACACCACACAACACTTATTTTTTTGAAAGGCGGTAAGAAAAGCTGTGACCACAAACGCCCGTGTCACTATGCACAGCTCTTAGACTGACGTCAGTAGCGGTTCGGTTTGCACTCATATCAGAGATAAACGAGCACAGCAGCATTGGATGCGCAAGAGATAAGAGACTAATGTCCAAGTATCAGAAATAATGTTTTATCTATTACGTACAAAACAAACTCCAACGAGACATCTGGATATTTAAAATAGAATATTACGCTGTGATAGTCTTGCATGATTTCACTCGATGGCTCTTTGTACAATAGGTAGTTGGCACACAGCTTTGGCCTTGTCTGCAGCACAAAAAAAAAAGCTGCACATGTACATGAATGAAGAAATTCCATCAGGACGGACGCAGACTGCAAATGAAAAAGACAATTCCTGGTGCTCGTTCCATTCGTTTCCTGCCATTGAAAACGTACAATCAGTTCTTAAGGAATCTGTTCCCAAATGGCTCCTCTCAGTGTCATATTTGTACAACTTGGGCACAGGCTTCTTCAACAACAGGAAATGACACAAATGTATTCATAAGAAACCTATGCATACATACATACACACACACACACACACACACACACACACACACACACACACACACACATTTAAAGCACTAGTGTCTCTTCTTCTGAAACTGCATGACATAAACTACAATATGTAATATATAAAGGTTTCTGCATGATCAAATGTGAGAATTGAGGTCATAATTAAAAGTACATATTAGTTTTATTTATTTCAGGGGAACTAATCTTTTGTGGTTTGCTTTTGGGCCACAAATCTAAAGTGCTATTTTAAGAAAAACACCTGAGTACTGAACAACACACTTATCATCCAACTTAGGTTTTACACCTCTTTTAGTAAACACTGTAAGGAGAGTGTGTAACTGTGGGGTGCAGACTGGGGGTTAAAAAAAATCATGTTTAGTTACACAGGTATTCATCAGAAATATTTGGCCTACATCAATAAATCTGTTCATCGAGACCATGCTAATCTCGAGGGTCTGAGATCAAAAGAAACCCAACAGACCGAATATCCAAAACGGCAGTCCAGATGGACTTTAACTCTATGGAGAGGAAGACACAACACAAGGTTGTAAAATCTGGTTAGAAATGGCAGGATAAGTCTCACTTCCTGCTTGTCCCTGAGGTCTTAAATTATTAGCTTCTTTATTACCTTATACAAAGTATATTCATAATGTACAGCAAGAACATATTTATGAAATGTAATTAATATAATTAAACACATATATGCATATCTATGGGTGTGAAACCCTATAAAGACCTTTAAGAATTATATAAAGAAAGCTTCTTTAGATATTGTGCCCAAAATCATCAGGTGACATTATTGTCAACCAGGATCAGACCTTTCTTCACATTTCATTCATACCGAAGTCAACAACGCGCAGGCACAACTTGTCCAGAGTAAAAAAAAAAAAAAAACGGGAAAGAAGGTGTCTGGCGTCTGTGTTCACCTGCTGCACTGTGTGTAAAAGCATTTAGTTTGTGCCCTTAAACACTCAGCTTCTAAATTACACCATTCACAGAAAGCAGAACCGGCACAGCATGCGGTGCCGACGTTTGACATTCCGTGAAAGGATATTACCAGCGTTGAACTGCACATGCATTGCATTATTTTTTTTTATCCTGTGCTTTCTTTGGTTGAAAAAAAAAGGAAATTAGGTCTTTACCGCCTGCGTTTCTGCAAGATGTCGATTGGACGGTTGACTGCGCATGGAGATCCATAGATGTTTCCGTTTCGGACTTTGAAAGCCCGGTCAGCAGGAGCGAGAAAGACACAGTTGGTCGGCAAACTCATAGTTCCCTTGGATTTTCTCTTTCTAGCACTTCTTAGGGCTTTTGTCCTCTGCTTGCACTCTTTAGCTTTTCCTTTCGTGTGCCCATGCCCTCTTGAAACCGCACATGGTTCCCGTCTCTGACAAGTCACCAACGAAGAAGCCAAAGTCGCATGAGTAATCGACTCCCTTTGAGTCAGTCCAGAAGCCTTGACGACGCTGAAAGTCTCTCTTGGTTCCAGCATTCATCCCTCGTCAAGAAAACCAGCCTAAATCCCTCGAGCTGTGCTTGCTGTCCCGAGCTGTGCATGTCACATGTTTTTTCATTCTCTTCCTGAAATTCGGCTTTTCGTGCGATTCCTGCAGTAAGCCTATTTTGCCCCAAGCACAGCCCACTGCTTTACATATGCAGCATGACATGCAGAGCTTCACAAAAAGATCTAACACCATTCAGGCAGAAGGGGAGTCAAAAAAAAATCTGGTTTTCCTCCTTGCCACCACTCTTCCTGTGTTATTGTGCGGGTCCATAGCGTTCTTGATCTTCACTCCGTTTTCATGCTATTTCCTGCGTCCCCCTCTTTATCTCTCACTTTCTTCTGCAGTTCTTATTCCAAAGATCCCCCCACCCACCCTAGCCTTTTCCCTCTCGCAGCTCAACTCCCTGGGCTGACAGCTGAACTCTCCCTGCCTGATATAGCATATATGTGTGTCTGTTTGCGGCTGTGTGCACGTGTTTTAGCGTTCTTGAACCAGTGCCAGTCGAACAGTGAGGTCACAGCACTGAAACAGGGGGGAGGACCCACAGGATGAGAGGCTCCAGCCTTCCTGGAAAGTCTCCAGTGTTAACTCTTTGAAGAAGAAAAAAAACCCTCTCTTTTCTACTGCTGGGTAAAAAAGAGAATACAACACACACACATAGACACACACTATACACCAAGCCTAAACAAACTGCTCCAACAAAGTTAGTTTATGACATGGCCGGCTGCTTAACTTGGATCAATTATAAATCGATGCCTTCATTAAAATAAAAACTAACACCCGAGGCAGGTCACCTTCATGCTCATGTAAAATCATTGACTGGCAAAGAGGGCAGAAGTTGTGCACAGGACTGACTGTTTAATTACATTATGAGATTTTAGTTCCCCTGGGGCTGAAATGGAGCTCTGCTGAGATTAGAATAAATATTTGCTTAGTCGGAAGTGTTAGTGGGGACTTGAAGGGTCGTCTTTCTCTCCTGCAGCTCAAAGCCAAATACATACTGGAGAAGGCAGAATGAGCAGATTCATACAGACAACACAATGTACATGCACACACCATACCTTACATTGCACAAATGCCTTAAGTAAATTAAGTAAATACGACCAGAATATATTTATTTATTTACTATACATTTATCTTTCTCTCTTGTTCTCTCAACCACCACCTCCATCATTTGTTATTACACTTCCTATTTATGACATATATATAATTGTTTATCCCGCTTCAGTGCTTCACAATTCAATGTACAATTTCTAATCAGTTGGCGTCCTTCATTTTCTCCTACATCATCCCTGAAGCTGTGCAACTGATTTCTTACAAGGAGCTCATACATATGATGATAAAGTCTATAAACCTGTACCTTCAGAACTCACAGTTCTTTTATACCTGTTCTTCAACACTGTTTAACCCTTTCCAAATATAATTCCTGTAATTGTGCATCATTATTTAGTTTATTTCTCACTAAAGATTCATACATTACTCTAGGAAGTTGAAAAGGTAAAACTAAACATGGCCAGTGGATACGGGTGAGTGTTCTCTGAGTGTATACAACTCAAATGATTTAAAACCAGTCAGCAGAGCTGTACTGATTAATGAGGGCTGTAAAAACGTTTCAATGTCTAAGGGAATAACGCCACCCAGTGGTCATATCTACAACATTTTTTTATTTGTACCTGGGTGGTACATGGATCAGCCAGCAGCTGGGTAAAAGTTAAGAAAAAATTATTATTGTTGTTGCTATTATAATTATTATGATTATTATTAATAATAATAATTCAAATAAATTCTTACTAGAAATGTTAATAAACAGTTCAGCCAAATTATTCAGAACCCATTCTATTTTTAAATATATTTTCTTTAATTTCATTTTAATAGTTTTTATATAAAACATTCAAAATTAGTAATGAAAAGATGACACTGCTAATTGCCTGGTGAACCCTGATACTCTACTCATTCAAAAACTGTGCTGTTTAAACCAGTCACAATCATGGCACAGTATAGGATATCTATGAAAAAATCGAATCAAACAACCCTAATTATATATAAGCCCGAGGATTAAAAACACTACAGGGAATAAAAAAAATGGAAAACGAGCCATTTATTTCACTGAACATGATCCAACACATGAACAAAAATTTCTGTCAAATATTAGTCTCTTCCTGTTCACCTGATTAAAGGAAGAAAAGACATTACACAGCTTTTGACGACAGCTAAAAAAATCAGCATAGAAGAAAGTATTTTGCAAGCAACAACATGCAAAATATGTAACAAACATTTTTAACAATTACTTTATTATTTCTAAATAAAGATTTGGTGGTTGTGGGCGTGTTGGACTGCTGAAGGCAAGGAAGTAAAAATATCATTTCTATTTTTAACCAGCCAAAATGAGTTCATTTTAATCCCCAATCTATATTTACAGTGCATTGCATTTATTTGCATTTGGATGGAGATAATTAGTAATGAAAATGAATAATTATTCATTCACAAACTTGTGATTTTTCTTTGTAAATACATTTCCCAGATATATTTATTTTTAATCTGAATTCAAATGCTATGGGCTCTTTTGAGCATAATCCTAGTCTTTTGACCAGACAGAATGCGGTGTATATTTTAAAGAACAGTAATGAATATTTGTTATATAAATAAAATTCATAATCATGGGGAGAAATGTTCATTTTTTGATGTTTATATTTTTACCACTACTATAATGCATAACACACCGACAAACAGCAGCATAAATTATACAGGAGACAAAAGTTTAATATAAAGAAGACAGACAATCGTTTGTGGAAACCTACATATTGGGACATGTATTAGTCAAAAGGATGTCCCTGATTAGATTACAGAGGCTTGCTTAAGTATCAACTCTCATGGAAACCCTCAAAGTGAATTTTAATTTATTGGGATTATGTTATATGCAGAATACAACTTGCAGTGAAAATTAAACCTGATAGCCCGCTCAGAAATGTGTGCATTACATAAAAGGAATTATAAATATCAAATAAAAGAAATTCGAGAAAAAAAAAAAAAAAAAAAAATTGGAGCAGATGAGGTGAAAACTTATGCAATTTCATTTTAGGATTTTGACTTTTTCATCATTCAGAATCCAAATATGTTTTCATTTACTAATTAATATATACAAGGTTTTTAAAAACAACACTAAATATACACATAAACAAGATGTTGAAATCCACTTATCACTTATCACAATTCAACCAGAAGAGGTCAGTCAAAAAAAGACAAACCGTCCTCAAACCAATTAACAGCACGTATTACGTTAACTATATGGACGAAATTATTAGGGCACCTGACTTCAGCCATATGTGGTTCTTCCCCAATTTGTTACCACGATATTGGAGGTATGTAACTGTATAAAATGTCTTTGGATGTATTAGCATTACTTTTTTCCTTTACTTGAACAAGGAGACCCAAACCTGTTCTAGCATGTCAATGCTCTTGTGCATAAAGCCAGCTATATGAAAATACTGGTTTATGTACTATAGAGCTCTGACCTCAACCCTGTTAAACACCTTGGGGATGAAATGAAATGCTGATGGCACCCTCGGCCCCTTCAACCTAACACCCTAGGTGAATGAGCACAAATCTCCACAAGCACACTCCAGAATCTAGTGAAACATTTGTCCATATAGTGTACTACAAAGAAAAAACCATAACTCAAATTTGTTAAAATCCACTCATGTCAGTAATCTATTTATATATACAGTATACAGAGAGAGAGAGAGAGAGAGAGAGAGAGAGAGAGAGAGAGAGAGAGAGAGAGAGAGAG
>JAAIIK010000122.1:1508389-1521301 GCA_014706435.1 Silurus glanis
GAGAGAGAGAGAGAGAGAGAGAGAGAGAGAGAGAGAGAGAGAGAGAGCACAGAATAAATATAATGTACACTGGATTTGTTCATTAGGGATCAATTGGGAGGTCAACCATGCAGTGACCCGGGATGGAGCATTGACGCAGGCAGACGCTGTAATCACACTGCTGCCTGCACTCTGGGAACTGTTCCAGACACTGGAGGATATTTTGGGACCAGTCACACACTCTGTTATCGTTTTATTAATTGCCCCCCTCCAGTACATGCTAAGTACAAGAAAGCATGAAAGCATCTGTGTTTGAGCTCTCAGATGATATCAGAGCATGTTTTGTAATGTGAAACTATGCGAAAGCTGGAACTCAGGCTACCTATATATTAGCATTTCAGTTACACAGAGAGAAAGCATTTTGTCTTTCTTATAAAGACATACAAATATTCATTTATTTTGCTGTCAGAAATGAGAATAGAGTGTACAGTGTGTCAGGTATGAGTCAGGTATGAAGCTTGCAGGATGGAGAAAGAATATGTTCTTTAAAATGAATGTTCATCAATCATTCATTCATCTTTAGTAACTGTCTGAAATGTAAAGTTGATCTACCTCAGTTTTTCCCCCCTAGAGTTTTCCAGTGTCCCTGGTAGAGGTTCATACTAAATTCCAGGCCCACTTCAGGTTTAAATCTGAATTCAGATATGGATATTTGGAGCAATATTTTTTCCCCTGGTCATTCATGCATTTAGCAAAACAAAGTGGCTCAAACTGACAGAAAACAACACTTGCAACCAGGGTGAGCTGAAAAGCATGTCAGAAAGCACTGAACACACTGAACCTTGAATAGCAAAAGACCACGTCATGTTAGCAAAGATCAGGGCACACTGGATCCGGACATCACTTGTACAAATGGAGAGCATTTATATTATATTATTAATACATTTTTCCCAGTTAAAGATTGGAAATAGTGTGATCCGTGGCTTCAACATGATGTGATCTATATTAATCTACTATTATTAATCTTAATATTTCATTTCATTATTGTAAATTAAACATAAACATGGATTTGTAGATAAGCCTTGAAAAAAGGCTAGAACAAACAGTACATTGCTATTTACAGCATGTATCCCTCCCCCTCAGTGTTAGTGCTGTACCTGATCCTGATCAAATCAATTATAGCTGGATTTATATTTGTCAAGCCACTATAAATTCTCCTTTTAGTTTGTTAACAATACAGACATCTGTAGACCATCCAGTGGGGACTATCCAAATAAAGTAGAACGTAATGTTCAGGAGGGTTTTTATCTGATAGAAGGGTAAACGTGCAGCCCAAGATCTTTATAAGGACAGAGTCGAAGCACTTGAACAATGGTGTGGAAGAAAACAGAGGCTGCTATCTCTTGACTAACTGCTCTCTCTCACTCTCTTCCTCTCCCTCTCTCGCTCTCTCTCTTTCATTTTTTTTTTTTTACTCTCTCCCATTCTCTTCGGCCAGACAAATAATATGAATCACTGTTGAAATTTCCCTTGAAAAAGTTTGGAAATACTTCGTAACCCTTATGAGCCCTTAATTCATGTCTGAGCAACGCAGTATAAGACATAAAGTATGATCCATAACAATTATTGTGCATATTTGCTTTCCACTTGCCTTTCTTCATTAGCTATGGGATGTTTTTGTGGCAGAAGCCTGATACTCTAACCATAGCAGCTCGGAAGAAATCACTGGGTAATTATGTCGGAGGCTTGTCGTGCGCAAGTTGGTACACTTTAAGGCCTCAAAGCTTTGATGCGTTTAAGTCTGTGACATCAGCACATCTGGAGAAGATTAGAGAAGGAAATGGGATCTGGAGAGAGAAAGAGTGGGTCGGCCTTTCTCTAAAAAAGGCCACATCTAAGAATAACCCATCTGGCTGCGGCCAGATTTATTAATACGTTTGCCTGTTTTACTTCAGGAGGAATTGAAAGATGGGGTGTCTACTACACTCTACAAAGTGTTTTGGGATCCCAGGTGGTCTAAAAAAAAGTTACTTTTTCCAAAGTGTGTAAAAGTCAAGCTTCAAAGGATACTTCTCGCTCTGTGTCTGGCTGTATAAACCAGTTTTACCCTTAAGCATGAAACCTAGGCAACGTTCTCCTATTCACAAAAATAAACCGAATAATTCATTAAAGTCCCTATAAAATGGCTTGTTAGCCATGATTTGTTTCAGCATGCTGACACATTTTCATTTTAAGATATACACCACTTAAGCTAAATATGGAGTGAAGGGTTATAACGGGAGTTCTTGCTAGGAATAAGCTAATAAAACACTACTGCTGCTAACCAGCTAGCAAACGTCTGCTTAAGCTTATAAACTGCTATCTATCTATCTATCTATCTATCTATCTATCTATCTATCTATCTATCTGATGTATATGTGTCAGCTGAATTGCAATTTAAAAAAACTACAGCACGATTATAATTATCAAAACATTTTTATCACTTTTTTTTTTTTTACTCTTCCCATCACAGCTACCAGTCATGGATTGTGAAAGCTAACAAGGGTTTTCTCTGAGATACCTCCAGTAGTTCATCGCTATCTGGCGTCTTACGCACACATGAGCTCACAGATGAGCAATATTAGCTAGATTTTTGTATTTTGTTTTAGTTAGATTGAAGGTCTAAACATCCTTGGTTCAACCCTGGGTTTCGGCATAGGGATTCCCCTTTTGATTATAGCGGCTTAGTCTGTGATCCCTGGTAAACTTGCTGCTTGCCAGACGACCCATTGTGTTTTTGCTTATTGCTGCACATATTGCAGAATATAGTAGTTATCCGCTGATTAAAAGTTTGCTCTTTGCTGGTGTAGGTTCCATAGTGTAATGTTTTACTCAATCCAGCAATCCAAATTCAAATCTTGGTGGAACCTGCTAATCATTCATGTTCATCTTTGTGGTTCCATTAAGACGAACTGACTCCCCCGTTGTTCTGTTACACTGTTACAAGGTACACTTTTAGAATTCAAACGCTTGTCAATGTG
The DNA here is from genome assembly GCA_014706435.1 of Silurus glanis. NCBI lineage: Eukaryota > Metazoa > Chordata > Actinopteri > Siluriformes > Siluridae > Silurus > Silurus glanis. The sequence goes on from JAAIIK010000122.1 coordinate 1,511,389, forward strand.
AAATTGGAGAGACTGTAGAACTTTCAGTCTTGGCATTGACTGCATTCTCTTGCCATCTGACCCATATAACTGTGTAGCTGTTTAGTTAACACTGCTTGTATCTTGGTTCCATGGTGTAATGGTTAGCACTCTGGACTTTGAATCCAGTGATCCGAGTTCAAATCTCGGTGGAACCTTCCAGCTACCATTTTCTTGTAAATATAACCAATTTCTTTAGAAGATGAATACAAATCTTTTTTGAAATGTTGAGTCTGTGCATTTAAGCCACTCGATTGAAAGTGTTTACATTTTTTTGTCAAGATGTAGATTGAGTTTCTCATTTGTTTCAATGCAGTAATGATTTTTTATTTTTTTTGCATTGGCTCAGCTGGTATATTGCTAGACCTATTATGGACAAAATATTAGTGAAAGCTGCAAAGTTTTTACTCAAGTTATTGTGGGAAGATAAAAGTCTCAAAGGTCTCTTTTGCATCAGGATTTTCTAAGTCAGTTTCTGAAATAGCTCAGTAGGGGAGCAACTGAAGATGTAAAGGTCACTGTTCCACACAGTTAAAACCATGTGCACCTTGACAGGAACTGCACGGTTGGAGAGCGTTAGACTAGACTTGTGAAAGTTGGTTGCTTCTTGCTTGATGTAAGTTGTAGGCCAAAATTAATGTCAATATGTACATAGGAAGAGTTTCTAAATTTTGCTTCATAAACTACTGACATTGCTTTGGTCAAAATAGGTCACTTGGAAGAGCATTGTACAAAATAAATTTCCTTGAAAACTGTATTAATTCAAGCTTCTGTTTTTTAGTGGATGGAAAAGAACAGTGCTCACTGTAAATAATTCAGAAAACGTTTGGATCGAATGGTATCTAAAGGTCCCTGGTTCAATCCTCGGTTTCAGAATTTTCCAGTTTGGACTCTGAATCAGCAATCCAAGTTTAAATCTTAATGGAACCTATTGAACATTTGTTCATCTTTATGAGTCTATTAAGACAAACTGATTCCCCCATTGTTCGCCCTGTTTAGGTACACTTTCCTAATTCAAATGCTCGTTAATGTGAAATTAGAGAGATTATGCAACTTTCGGTCTTGGCGTTGACTGCAATCTGCATTTAAGATACACGATTTAAAGTGTTGCAGGCAAAACTTTTATTTTTTTTTTTTTGCATTGGCCCAATTTATTTTTTTAACTATAGAAAAACTACACATGACTACAATAGGAAGACAAATAACTAAGCATTAAAAAATTGGAATCAGAAGATCAGTGTAGGAGGAAGTGAAGAATTAATTGCTCAGACCCTTCACATACTGATTAAACCATAGGAAACAAGTGCGACAGTGATGCTGAGCTAACTCAAACCATCATATCTCGACAAAAACATGACTTTGTGAAAAACATTTAATAAAATACAAGGCCAAGAACACATTTTTTCTCCTCATGCTTGTACATTCTTTTTGCGTCATTTTTGCATCAGTTTGCATGTTCCTCGAAGTACAACTGTGGCACTATGAGAACTTAAAACAAGGGAATGGGACAACGCTGCGCTTTGTGTATAAAAAAAAAAAAAAAAAAAAGAAAAAAAAAACCATGAGCGCATTGGATATTCTTTCTTCGAATCTGACATCACTGCTGTTTTTTTGTCTGTGCCAGGCTGATAGTGGGACCGTAGTGTGTGTGTGTGTGTGTGTGTGTGTGTGTGTGTGTGTGTGTGTGTGTGTGTGTTATTATCCTAAGCAAAACCCTTCCCCCAATACAGCCCCAGACCCACATGCACAAACACCACAGGCGCTGACAGTAGACAAGCATTGATCTCCATCTCCACACAACACATAAGCAGTAGGCACACAAAGCAAATGCAACTCTATACCAATCTTCAGGCACATTTTTTTGTCATATTAGACTTGGTTAACAAAATTTGACAAATGCAGTTCCTGAATATACATATACATATGTTTCTATATCAAACTATAAATTTATAATTACACGTAACCGAAAGAGAAAGTCCTGTCATTGTTTGACGCACTTACAATGACATAATTTGATGAAGCCGTTCATGCACTCAAGTGATTGTTTCAATTCATATCCACTTTAACAAGAGGAAAAATGACTAGTGAAAGACGCTTCAAACTGCTGATCAACTGACGAGAACATATCAGACAAAAACATATCCACTAAAATAAAAACCTACCCAATGCAGGAGTGTCTTCTTCGTCCAGAGCTGAAGTTAAACAGAGAACCTTTGCGGAATAACCGGTGGTCTTTGTGCATTGTTTCAATTTTTAGGCAGCCGCACGGAGAAAGAGCTTTATTACTAAACAAGTACGGACGTGCACTTTGCAGTGGTCGCCTGATCGAGGCACATTTTGTGAAGCTTACCCACCCACCAGAAAAAAGACATATATGACCCAAGAGAAGCACAAGGTCAAAAGAAGATTCAGCCAGGTAGTGTTTCCAAGTCTAGCCCCAATGACCAGAAGTGCTTCAGTTGCACTTTCTTTTGTGCTCCAAGATTTGCATGATGGATTTTAGGCAACTCCAAATTGAAGCAGCGGTCTCACATCGTCTCGTAGCTGTTGCAGGGAACTTTCTCAATGCAGAGCCTTTCCTTCTACAAAAACTTGTCAAGAATCCTCTTTTTCTTTTTTTCTCCCTGGGCATGTGATAGTGATGGGACGAAAAAGGAAAACCAGTATTTTTTGCATGGAGCGTTGACCTTTTTTTTCCCTCAGCGCAGGGAATTGCGTGATCCCAAGAGACGTCTGCTTGGGGTATGAGGTCCTGCTAAATTTCCATATTTGTTTAGCGATGGTTGTGTATCCAGAGTTGGGATAAGAGTGAAGGGTGAAAAGCCTTGGATTATATAATGACAGGAAGAGAAAGGAGAAAAGTAGGCAAACTCATCCAGGACCAGTTGGATGTATTTGACATTTACTAAACTGAAGAAACACAGTAAGCCTAAAGCTTAGTGACCGGTCACACTGTATCTGTGTCTGTGAGCGGGTGTGTGTGTGAGTGTGTGTGTGTGTCTGTGTTCTGACTTGTCGGAGCCAGCACTGGGTGTCTCCTCTCTGCCTGCCTACACTGGCCCAGCCTAACACACTGAAGCATGCTGCATCCCCACGAGGCACTAGCTAAACACACACACACTTTTGTTTTACTTTCACTGGCGTAACTGATACCATGCTATAGAGCTCTACTGTACTTGAAGAAGAATTTATGGAAAAATGGAAATGTCATCAAAAATGTGTTGATGCCTTGACTTGACACAGAAAACTAGAAAAATATTCTACATCTAAAGAACACCTTGTGAAACAGTCATAACACACCATGTGAGCTATGCTAAAGTAATTCCTACATGTTTCTAGCTATGTATCTAACTATGCACAACTGATACCCCTTACACTACTGTAGGAAATATTAGCATCTTTAATATATTAGCACAACAAAAAGTTCAATGAAAACTTACTATCTTAAACATTCAATAATTTTTTTTATTGCTTCTAACAATAGACATACACTGTATAGACATAGGTTTGTGGACACCTGACCACAAGATCTGTATGTGTTTTTTGAACATCCACATTTAGTCGCCATTTGCTGCTATATTTATCCTCCACTCTTCTGGAATAATTCAACAGTTCCAAAATTCTGCTAGATTTTGGAGTGTGGTTATGTTAGTGAGATGTCCAAAACCCTCTTTTTAATCTTATGTCTACAATTTTAATCTAGGTGTCTACAATGTTTTTGTCCATACAGTGTACAAGTTTTTTTTTCACTCTACACTTAAACGTTAACTTAAACCAACAGGAAACATTTTAACTCGTTCGGATTTCTATAAAAATCGGAAGATCGGAACTATCATAGACACTTGAAATAAAGAACAAAGATAAAGATCTAAAGGAAGGAACAGTGCCAAGAATCATGTGTTTGATCCCTTACAGTTCCCGCCAAAAATAATCAGCAAACAGCTGTCCTCTGACACACTGTGCACATCTCCATGTTCTGCTAAACCTTCTTCTTACTCATTCCATTGGCATTGCTTTCAACCCCCTCAGAATCATCCTGTTATCAGGAAAATGCGTTGTTCTTTCGTGTTTAACTTGACCGCAAGAATATTAGTCAGTTAAACAGGTTTGTTAATGAACTCCAAAGATTCCTCTATCTGATACACATATCTGATCACATAGCTGTATTTCCAAAACTTAGTAAAAGGTGGTGAAGGTAAGAAACGTGCAGATTTTACCATTGCCTGACACATTAAATATTAATATATTTATGATTAACCATCAAATTATTAATAGTTAGAAAGTAGTTGCTATGAATACAGATGTGACAGTGTCTTCTTATGAATGACTTGTTTGTCATTGAGTCAGTATTGCTGATGCAAAGTAGGTCTTTCTTTACGAAACACCAAGTAACTAAATTAGGATACAATTATAGGTCATTCGCAAACTGTTAAACATTAAACTGTTAGTTAATTTAAAACTAACCTTCATCTAGGAGATCACAGGGATTATGTACGTGAATCTGTTAACTGGTTGCATATGTCAGATTTATTGCGTGACTCAGACAGAGAAAAGCTGCTGCTATCGAACATTGTTTATTTAATCAACTGAGTCAGTGTGATGGTGAAGGAGATCAAATAGGCCAATTGATGGAAAGTTTTGCAAAGTAATTTTATGCTCCCTTGTAAAAGTATTTTTTTAGTATTTTGCTAATACACTTAAAGTTAAGGTATTTATTATTATATTTTTTAAATCCATTTTGATGTATATTTCCCCAACCCATCATCATCAGTGTTCGTTTCATCAGTGTTCGTTTGAGTTTGTCTGAATTTTCATGAGCTCGACTTAATTTCTTTTTAATTTGCCATGCAAATGAAATGAAAAGCAAATGAAACATCAGCTCAATTGCAAACCCACCTGGTTGTACTACTAGACTTGACTCGATAATATAAAATATAATGTCACAGCACACATCGATTCTTCAACTGGGTTTGTCAGAGCATTGATTAATTTTCCATAAAAACACGTTTTTTAAAATAGACTCGACTACTAGGTACGAGTTTATAGTGATGTGCTCATCCAAATAGACTAGTGTTTCTATAGTAACAGCTAATTATTTAAGGAAAGAAACACATACAATAAGTAATTGGATGAACCTTTCTGTAAGAAAATTTCCTTTATGGAAAGCGTTTCCACCGTAACAGGGACTATTAAGCTGTCCTTTATGCCATTTAAGAATGTTACCGTAAGTTTATATGGATTTTCAGCAATATAAAAGGTAAAAGAAACAAAATGCACAACGTGGCATTTATTTAAATATATAAATAAAGGGTTTTGGCAAACTGAAATGAAACTTGTAATGTTCTGTGATAGGAAATTTGTTTTTATTAGCACTTTGTTAATTATTTTTCTATAATGGAACTTTTTCTTTCGGCTTTTCCCATTAGGGGTCGCCACAGCGGATCATCTGTCTCCATACCCCCCTGTCCTCTACATCTGCCTCTTTAAAACCAAGTATCTGCATGTCTTCCCTCAGGTACCTGAACTCCTCCACCTTCACCACCTCTTCTCCCTGCAACCGCACCACTCCACTGCCCTCACTCTCATTCACATACATGCACTCTGTCTTACTCCTACTGACTTTTATTTCCCTTCTCTCCAGCATGTACCTCCACCCCTCCAGGCTCTTCTCAACCTGCTCCCTACTCTCACCACAAATAACAATATCATCCGCAAACATCATAGTCCAGGGAGTCTCCTGTCTGACCTCATCCGTCAACCTGTCCATCACCACTGCAAACAGGAAAGGGCTCAGGGCCAATCCTTGATCTTTTCAGGTTTTCTCCTTAAGAAGCAAGCGCTGCCTTTATCTTTCCTGACACTTGAGCTAATCACTGATAATAAAAACACTCTATTCAGAGGAAACAGTCTGTTGAGTGATTCTCCGGACTCAACTTGTTTATCCTGTTCAGACCATTTTACACATATCTAGCATGTTGTGTGATTTATACATATGTGCATTTCACATGTTCGTGTTTTGCACTAAAAACTCCAATTAACTCCCTCAGTGTTGAGCCATTGTTCATATAAACAAGCTTGAGAGGTTTTCTCTTTCAAGGTAAAAAATAAAAAATTAGCTTTATTATTTTTTACCATTATAATTATTAAGCTTTAGATAAATAGATTTTAGCTCTGCCCTGTAATATCTCGACCAGCTCTCAGTGAAGTTTAGCAATTCAAGTCTCTACAATGATCTTCCCATTTAAAAACCTTTTCCTATTACTTCAACATCACTTGCACTCAAGAGAAGAATCATAGCACAAATATATCTATCTGACCCCACCCTTCATGTCAAATCCAGGCATTCAATAAGCACATGACTGAGAGAATAAACAAACAAATCCTGTAGGCCTGTCTGTCTTTCACCTTGAAAATGAATATGTTAATCATCCACTTATATTCTGTTAATTCACAACTAAAATCTCATTGATCTGAAAGCTCTAACCGGTTCCTAATGAGAGCTACGAGATGAAATGGATTTGCTCAAATCTCAACACTGAAGGTTTTTTACTCTAAATCTTTTGGCTCTTTTTCATTTCAAATGTTTTTTCAGCCATGTCTCCGATGACTAATGAGGACACTTGTACATAATAGTGTGGAGTTGATTTGTGTGAGAAAGGTTCGGGTAAGATTTGTGTGAGAATGAGTCCGTATCTAAAGCCAGCATTTCCACAGCAGGAGAAACTATTTGTTAGGTTTCTAGGCCAAAAAACATATTCAAAAGAGTCATGATACTGCATTGATGGAAAAGATAAGAGAAGTATTGTTTCTATTATATCTTACTTTGGTATGTACACACATTTTGGGAAAGACAGAAAGTTGCGTTATGATTTGCATATAGTATTCTTCACAATCGGTCATGAAATCTATGGAAGAAACCTCTTATATAAGTTTCCACAGATACAATTTATGTATACAGTTTATGAACAATGTAAATGTTTATATAAGGATCCGAGGGATGTCTGTACAATTGTACTCCTCTGTAAACTGTCTCCAAAGACTGATGATGAGCCGCTACATTTGTCGTTTGTTCATCTATTGAAAGGCATAATATGAATATGAGAAATGATGTGTGGCTTTGTGAAGTCCAGAAAGCTCTGGTAGATTTTTTTTTTTTTTTATGGGAGAAAGGCTAAAAGCGAGTGATGATCTCTAACACCTAAGGCAGAAAAAAGGTCTGAACCTAAGATAAAAACAAAAGGCTCTTTTCTTTGCGCCACATAACAAGCATGTTGCAGAAACACGTCTTCTGCTTTTTACCAGCAGATTACCTAAGCAACACCACAGAGCCTTGTGTCTGTGAGCTTCCTCGTGATGCTCAAAGTTGCCTGATATGCAGAAGCAGACTGGCAATGTGACGCTGATCAAATCAAGGGGCCTACATATTTCAAATCAAATGATAAAGGTAACCAGAGAACACCAGCAAGCCAGTACCTGGGTGTATGGGCCAGAGTGAAGCGTCTCTGGAGAACAATGCTACGGTTCATCAGAAGTTTCCTGAACAGCAGAGGTGAGTTGCGTGGAGAGTTACGTGGAGACTGTTTGGAGTTCGGGGTTTCACACGGAGAACCTCCTGAGGATCTCGACTTCAGCTTCATGGCATGGGCTGCCATTACACAGCTGTCTTCTTCTTGCATCTCACTCATGGTCCAGAAGTTCTTTGAACTCCTCCAGGCTAGACTGAACTTGACAGATATCCGGTATTCCCTAATATAATTCCCAGAAAGCCTGCAGAAACTCAAACAGGAATCCAGTCATTCCCCTGAGCTCCCATTTAAGCCTCAGGATGGTCTCACCTCACTAACAGAGCTGCTGAGGAGATCTGACAAACACTTAAAAAGTGTAACTCATCACCTCCAATCCATTCCCTGGTTTTATTTACATTACAAGAGTTTGCTCCCTCCCCTGCCTAAATATGGCTAGACGAATTACTGGCTGCAGTTAGAGAAATTTAGGGAGGAGAGATGGTGGACAAGGCGAAAGGGGTGGCTTGGCCTGGAAGCTCGCAAAGGACTGCACGGTCAGAGTAAAGGAAAGGAAAAAAGTTCACTGCATAATCATTTCCTTTCTCAGCCTGTCCGTATATAAACATTAACCACCCCCCCCCATCTCTTCAGGCCCTGTAGCACTGTACTTTCCAAACCGCTGGTCTGTCTCTGTCCACGACACACACTTTCTCCCAGAGTATGGTCTAATGTGCCAGTTTGCCAGCAACAGACACTCATTTATTTGAGAATTGGGGGAAAAAGGAAAAAAAAAAAAACAGCTGCAGAGTCACAATGAAGTCATGTAAAAAGCATTCCTCAATTTCGTATTTTGCTCATATACAGTCAGATGCTGTTTTCTAAACTATAAGGCTTGATAAATAGGTTTTTCAGTTTTTCCAAACAAAAACAGTTATCAATACCTTCAAGGAACAGAATCATATTGTATTTCTCTCAGCCCTGGAACATTTCAAGTTTCCTTGAAGTATAAATACAAAGTTACAAAGATATAAATTTCCTTCTCATTCGGTGCCAAAGAACGTTGCCATTAAATAAACAAATGGTGCATCCCGGGAATTAGACTTTTTTGCCAGCAATGTTTTGAAATAGCCATCTTAATATCAACCAAAAAATTGAGCTAAAGCATTTAACAAATTTAACAAATTTGATTTGGATTTGGACATTTGGATTTGTCCAGCTTCAAGAATTTATCTTAAAAGGAGAAAATCTTGACAATTCCACATATTGAGAAAGTTAATGTATGAAAGAAGGATGAAAGGACCAAAGATATTTGTTAAAGTATGCTGAAATAAGTAGAACAGTTAAGTAGATCATACCTTAAAAAAATTAAATATTAAATGTAAAACACACACACACACGCACACACACACACACACACACACACACACACACACACACACACACTTACATGCATATGAACCAAATGGGGTCTAACAAATGTAAACTATTTAATTTGTGCCAATTTAATTGATTATGCAATTTAATCAATATAATGAAAAAGTAGTATTGAATTAATTTGCTTCATTTTTTATATTACTTAACCAATTTATTTAAAATTGTTTTAAAAATGTATGTAGACTGTCAAATGTTGATGATCCCAAATGTTAAAAATAATAAACTGTGTTAATAAAAAAACGACAAGCAGTTTTATGTTTTAAACTGTGACTTAAAATGAAAACTATGCGCATTGATAGTTTTATATTCTATGCTGCAATTTAAATAGTTAGTGTAAGTTAATGGGTTAGTTTGTATTTATTGGTGCTAGAGATGCATGGATACACAGTTACCCATGAGGCAATTCAGCAGTGCGCTTTGAAATTTCAGCTAAAGCAACAGAGATGTTTGAACTCCCATAAGACTTCAGTGAAACTGAGGAAACAAAACGAGATTACAATATCCTTAGAGTTGATAAATACTCTGCATATAAAATAGTTTACTAAAAATTGAATACCTAACTGGAGTCATTAATATTCACACCTGGTTTTGAATGAATGCCCCTATATACACTTCATATAAACATATAGAAGCCACACAGAAAGTGTAATGCATGACTAACAATTATGTGCGTTCTCGTCATAAAAATATACTTACTTTAATAAAATTAATGAAAAATAAAAATTAAAGGTTTAAAATGAACATAAACTATTAAAGAAATTGTCTATTTCTATGTACCTTTTCAAACACAGCTGTTATGTGAATGTTTGCCAAACCCAACCAGCAGATGGGGCTCCCAGAGAATATTCCCAGCCTTACATAAACCTTAAACACGTACACCAGCTCTCAGAAATGGCAGTGTGCACATACAACACACACACACACACACACACACACACACACACACACACACACAC
>JAAIIK010000122.1:1522705-1534518 GCA_014706435.1 Silurus glanis
ACACACACACACACACACACACACACACACACACACACACACACACATAGGTAGGCGCAGAGGAATAAGGCAGACCTAAATCCGTGCCATGACAAATTTGCTGCTGAGAGCAAAATATTGTAATCAATTAGTCTTGAGCCACGGCTTAACAAACAGCAGGTCAGTATCTCGAAAGAACATTATGTTGACTGAAGTCAAACAGTGCCGCTGTGAGGGGACAAATGACACATCGCTGATCATTGTGGATAAACAACAACAGCAACTTGGAAGACACATACAAGGAAAGTGTCTCTTTTTGAATGAAAGATGTACAAAAAAGGCTACGATGTTTGATATGTCAGTTTTACCAGCTACCAAAGCACCTGTAACAATACAAGATCTCCACATGTAAAAAAAAAAATAATAATAATAAAAAAAAAAAAAATATATATATATATATATATATATATATATATATATATCAAATTTCAGAATTGGATTGCATTAAAATCCAATATAGTGATTTTTACATTAGGAAGAGTAATATATGGAATTATTGTGATGACATGACATTGGAATAATAATATGAGGAAACGTATAAGCAGCACAAAATACATGAACATTAGAACTATTTAGATTCCTGCTATATCTACAGCTGTAACTACTTAACACACCAAATGTAACCTTGACATTAATAATGAAATTAAATGCAATTAGGATCCGAGAGTGACCAATTAATTGGGTCTTTGAATACAAAGAACAATTTTGCCACAATTGATTTAGGATTCTCAACCTGTGGTGTGATGATGAAACTATATCCAAGAGTATACAAAACAGATATTTTTGACTTTTTAAAGGTAATGCGATATTCAACTCGATTCATGACTAACTCCTTTTTGTCCTTCGCTTTGCTTTCCAGCTGGCTGATGTGTTCTGCTCTCACACGGGGATTTCATGTGCTCCCTGTTGTTCTGTGGCACCACACTGCCCACCGTCCTATGAGTCAGGTGCCCATGGTAACTATCGGTATCTGTTGGGAAGCCGCTCCCAAACAGATTCCGTTTCTGACAAACGGCTTCAATCACTAACGTGTTAGAACTCGTGCCCCTGTTGCTGAGACAAACTCTGTTTTTAGTTTAGTTGCAGGCGGATAGCTCAAACTTGTTTTCTGGATCAGAGCAGTAAATTTGACGGGGTCTGAAACTGCCATGAAATCAACAACATTATCGACCTAGGTGATGGTTAAGTGCAAGTTTAAGAAGCTTCACTGATTTCTAGTTTCTTCTCTTTAGTGCTGCTGAGACCTCAGGTGCAAAGAATAATCCTGGAACATTGGGTGGTTTTCGTAGAGTCGATTTACATTCATCAAGCTAAGCCACGGGTCTGCTGGTTGGATAAATGGCAAAATTAGAAATGTCAAGGTTGTGCAGTGGATAATAAGCAGAGCCAAAGTTTGACAGGGTATATAATAGGACATCCAATTATGGTCACTTTATGCATGTTTATGCATGTCACTTCTGTTCATGTTGGTACACTTCAGCTAACTTCTCAAGAATCATTCCCCACGTAGTCATAGACCTGCAGGTCACAGATGGCTATGGAGATGGCAGGTGAGTGCCCTGCTCATCAGAACCCATATTTATATCAGACACTACCACTTTTTAAAGTCACTTTTACTCACTTTTTAAAGTCACTTTTACTCACTTTTTAAAGACACATTTTTTTTTAAAGAACTGACATGCATGTATATACACACCAGGTAATACTCACTATCTATAGAGCGAAACATTAGCAGAAGGTCTGAAGTATGTAGAACTCAGTAGAATGTTAAGTCTTTTTACATCTCTAAGACCTAGCATTGAAGTCATTTATTCTTTATTGTAGAAATGATATAGGTCAGTGCTACACCTTTTCCCCGCAGGCTACTGTACACTTTGCCTGAACAACAAACATATTCATAACGATACATATCCAGCATAACTGACACATTTGTCAGTTTGTAACATATCTGTACATTCATTTAAACAATCTTTCTACTTCTGTATATGTATTAATGCATTATTTAATAAAGCAATTTTTTTTATTCTGTTAAAACAATGTGCTATATGAACATTCCATTCCTTTTTATTTGCTATTATAATAACCTCCACTCTTCTGAGAAGACGTTCCACTAGATTTTGGAGTGTGTTTGTGGGGATTTGTGCTTATTCAGCCACAAGGGTGTTAATAAAGTCAGGTGTTTAACTGATGTAGTATGAGGAGGCCTGAGGTGCAGTCAACGTTCCAATTCATTTCAAAGGTTTCCAGTAGGGTGAGCTCTAGAACAGCTCAAGAACAGGGCACACAAGATCCTCCAACCCAACACATATAAACTAAATCTTCCTAGAGCTGACTTATTTGCTTTAGGACAATGTCATGCTAGAACATTTTTGGATCTCCTAGTTTAAGTGAAGGGAAAATTTAAAGCTACAGGATCCAAAGACAATTGAATCCTATTCAATTTGAGCCTCCACCTTTGTGGTAATAGTTTGGAGAAGAACCACATAGTGCTGGAAAAGTCAGGTGTCCCCAATACTTTTGTCTATTTAGTGTATGAAAGCCACATCTACAGTTTTCTGTCAAACAGGGTTGGATATAAATGTTGATCAGTGTTATTGTGAAAATCAATGTCAAAGATTAAGTAAAAATAAGTTTAGTAACTGACCTGTCACAGGAGCAAGACTAAACACAGACTATATTACTTATTTATTTAAAGGAAGTATGCTGGGTCCCTGGTGGTCAAGTGGGTAGGATGCGGCGCTCTCACCGCTGTGGCCCGGGTTCAATCCCTGGTCAGGGAACCAACCCCAGCCACGCTTAGTGCCGTTCCCAAGCCCGGATAAATGGGGAGGGTTGCATTAGGAAGGGCATCCAGCGTAAAAACATGTGCCAAATCAAACATGCGGATGATCTGCTGTGGCGACCCCTAATGGGAGAAGCCGAAAGAAAGTATTTAAAGGAAGTATGCTGATTAAAAATTATGATACACGGATACCCTGCTTGTGATTGGTCTTGTGTGTCAATATTCTGAGGAATCATGGGAATTGGAGTTCTGAGTTTCGGCTTAGATCAGTGCAAATGGTAGCAAATATTATTCTACGCAATTCCTTAAAATAATAACATATGATATTGAAAGAACCAAAGTATTGGTTAAGCACGAAAACAGTAAATTAACAATCTTATGTGCAAGAGTCCTTCAGGAGGATGTTGCTGCTTCTTGAATGTGAAGCTGTTTTCCTCCCTCTATAGGTTTATTTTAAAATGCAACATAAATGTTTTATCTTTTCATATTTCATAACGTTTTCTACCACTTTCCCGAGGCTCTGTTTTATGGGTGCACGGTCACATTAAATATTCCCTTCCATTCTAAAAAAGGGACAAAATGTATAGTTGTGGGAAGTTACATTGAGTCACATTGGTGTTTGTATTATTAGATATTTTATTTGTTTGCAGTGGAAAAAATCCAAACGTAACATAAAATTTTCACTGTTTGATCTCATCAATTTTTGACAGATAATTATTCACAATGTTGCACAATCTATACAAACTAATGTTTCAGGTTTTCCTAGTCATTCTGAACAAACAACCGAGGTAAAAAATAAAATAAATAAGGTGCAGATTTATTTCTGAATACATGTGCTGAGTCCTGTTTCTTCATAAGTTCCCCAGGCATGGATACACTGCATTAGCAGTTGGTAAACAAAAGTGAGAACGTGTCTAATCATTAGTTTCACACTAGGACACCTTCAAACCCACCCTGGGAATTTTAAGCTCATTTACAAGCTGCCACGGATTGTTAGAGAAAACTGAAGTGAGTGCTCAAAATGCATTGTATAATATACGAACAAACCAACCCAAATACAATAAACATAATCTGTGGAAACAAAGCGAAAACCTACAGACTACAAGTGATGCTTTGGCACACAATAAAAAAAGAAAAACTACAACAATATCTTGACTGTGACAAACTACAGTGTAACTGATTTAGATATGACATGTTAAAGAGTTGATGGGTAGTGAGCTTCTGACACAAACAATGTAAAAGTTGTCATAATATGGTGTTTTATTTAAGGATATTGTGGAAACTTCCACGTCAGGTTCTTGCAAATCCAAATGCACCACTAGTTATCCAAAAGTCCCACGATCAAATTGACAAATAAGGCTAATTTAAGTTTTTGCCACTAACCGGTGCTTTATATAAGCCTCGTGGGCTTTTCCTTCACAAAGCAGGATGTCTGGCATGCTCTTGATTCATTACCACTGTCTGTTCCCAGAGGATCCGAGACACACAGATTGCTTTCAGCATTCCTGTCTGCGCCATGTGCTCATGCTTGTACTGCATTAACTCTAGTGTTATCCAGCAATCTAGATGGGATTCGAAGTAGATGCTGAAAGCATACGGGAAGTGTTCACAGCGGTTTGCCTTTCTTTTTAGAACACTTACAACCTAATAACTGAACTTTTGCGACCTAATGCATAGGAAGGGCATCAGTTTTTCAGTTCCCATAATTGCTGATGCAGCAGCAATTACGTTAAAATGTCATAAATATTCCACATTGTCTCATGCAATCCAATTATCTTAATATTATACTCTACTGTATATTTCATCCATATTTATTCTGTATATACACTGTATCATACAACATTCATACTTCTACATAACTATATCGTCATTTGAGCATGTTATCTCAAAATCTTTGCACAGTATATTGTACATTACTAGATATACATATATATATATACCTACTGCACCTTCTGTACATTATTCACCCTCACCCCTGTACATATGGACCCCATACCCTTATTTATCACACTACTATTTATTTATTGTAAATAGGCCACTTATGAACTTCTGGATAGATGCTAAATGCATTTCATTGGCTCTGCACATGTACCTTGCACAATGACAATAAAGTTTAATGTAATGTAATGTAATCTAAATACCACTAATAGTACTACTTCTACTATTAATTTTTCTTCTACTATTACTGCTGCTGCTTTTCTAGTATTAATTCTACCAGGGTTTGCTGGCATATAAATGGTACATTAACACAATGTTTTATTTTTTTTTTTCTATCCTTCACATAATTTGCTACAGAAAAAGATTAAGTCCAAAATAATTTTTCAACATTTGTTGTGACACTTGGTCTGATTATTTGGTTTTGAATTGTTTTCAACCCATGTCACTGACGCATCTGTTTCCACGGTGCTTGAAAAGACTCATGCGAATCATAGTCACAGTCTAACGGATGCAAAAGTGAAAAATAAATCATCCATTTTCTTCTCCTCGACATGCCTAAAATATAAGCACATGTTGTCCAATCAAATGTACTCAAAATGGCCAATCACAAACATAGATTATTATTTTTTTTTTTTCATCATAGGCATTACTACTTTGTGAATTCTGTATAACATGCCTTTTCATTTATTTTCTTATTTATTATTGTCTTGAAGTGGATGAACTGTAGGAAATATATGCTTTTATTTATGTGTCTCAAATTCTATCATCGTTCGCTAAAGCTTGTATTAAAGTTATGCAAGCTGCCTAATGCTTAGGCTAGTTTTTAAAGTTGTGTGTTTTGGTACTCTGCATCACAGTGATCAAGCACATCAAGATGAGGATCAGAGGTGATAGCACTCTCAGCATTAGACAGCATTAGGCCTGTTTCTCTCTCTCAAATCTCGCTCCCTCGCTTCACTTCTTTTCTGTACATAAGATGGTCTCTTTATTGTGAGAATGAGTTGGTGAAACCTTTCTGGAAAAAACAAAGCTAAAATATTGCAATAAACATTAGAGACTGAAGCGCAACACAAGGCTCTTGGTTCCTGAATTTCTAATAATAGTTCGGCTGTATTTTTTATTATGCCACATATGATTGAGCATTGATCAACCTTAATAATTCAGTTGCTGAGCTACTGATAGATAATATTTTGGATACTACAAATTTGAGTACAACAACTACTACTACTATGACAACTACTACAACTTTGACTACTACTTACTACAACAGTAATGCATTTATGACTATTAGTAATACTACTATGACAATGCTACAGCTAAATACTAGTTCTAATACTATATATTATAAACATTTTGAGTACTTGTACTACTACTATGACTACTACTGAATGAATGTCCACTAGTTCTAATACTACTATGGCTCTTGCTACAACTATACATACTAGAACTACTACTATTACAAGTAATACATTTATGAGTACTACTACTACTACTACTACTACTACTACTACTTGTACTATGACCTACTTGTACTATGACAACCATTACAACTATGACTACTAGTACTACTACTACTGCTCCTAATAATAAAAATAAAAATAATAATAAGTGTTATTATTATTATTTTACAAGTTCTAGTACTACTACTAAACTGATATGTACTAATACTACTACTATGACAACCACTGCAACTACACAATGAGTACTACTACTAAAACTACTACTACTACTAATACTACTACTAATGAATGTATAACTACTAGTACTACTTCCATGGCTGCTACTAAATTCATGAGAACTAATATTACTACTATGACAACCACTGTGACTATGAGTACTACTATTATTATTACAACTACTACTATGGCAGCCACTACAAATATATGTGCTAGCACTATTAATACTTCTGCTACTTATAATTCAATATAAGAATAAAAATTAAAATAAGTATTTAAGTTTGTCATATTAGTAACCAGCAATTAAGTATAACTCTACCTTTTAGGACATCTAAACAACAACAGCCTTTCCTTAAGCAGGAAATTAAAAGATCAATGAAGAGAAAAACTGTAAAACTTCCATTAGTGGTTCTATTCCATAAAGCCTATTAATAAAAGATGGAGAGGTCTTGATAATATGTTCTGTTGGGTTCTACAAGTTAAAATCCAATATGATTACATCTGGGACATGATGGTACACTTTGAGACCAAACAGTAAAATTACATAGTATCCTCAAGAAAATGTATTCTGTACAGTAAATATGTTTTACTTTTGAGAAGAATGTAGAGTTATGAAAATAACTGGATTAAAATTTAAAGCTAAAAAAGTAAGAGTGGAAGTGTATTAGTTTTATAATGTAATCCAATGTGGTTTTATTGACAGATGAACCTCAAATTAATCATTAAAAATCTAACTTCAACACTGATTTTAGGTGCCTTTTATTGCCTTCTAAAAAAAAAAAGCACAGATTTTTCATTTGGTTTCCAGCAAATAGTTTAATGAGATTAATACCCTTTTTTCCCCTAGCACAGTAAACAGACTCTAACAGACACATCCTCTCACTACAAGCTGCTTAGCTGATATGATCTCAATTAATCTTATTTACCCGCACGGGGTAAAATTTATCTTTCAGATCAAACCGTAAAGATAACAAAACACACATTCGGCCAATGTCATATCATGTTCTAACTCCAGTCATGATTTTTCAATACCTTGACAGACCGTCACATTTATACAAGATAACAGCAGATGACAGGAAACACTGCGTGATGTATGTGGTGAGAGAGAACGAAGTGGCAAGATGATCTTTTTATGGCAGGGTGCAGCTGGCTCATTCAATTAAGCATGATCAGTTATCAAAAAACGAATGGTAATTGATGACTACGTCACTGGTCTTGCCATTCCAGTCTTGGCTGTATATCAAAGAAAAAGAATAAAATAGATGAGAAGTATCTTTTTAGATACAGGGCTCTAGCTGGCATGTTACAAGATGCAGAGGAGGAAAAGGAAGTGTTTTTTCTGTAGCGGAGGATGGGGATGTGGTACAAATGTTCAGATGGTTATCTTCATTGCAGCATTTATCAGTAGAAATCTTATACACTGCTGAAAAAGATTCTTCTTCTGTATTATCTGTCTGCAAATAGCCAGCACAATATTGTATCATCCTGATTTACAACAAAGCAGCCTTTTCTTATTCTATTACGGCTCTATTTGACAGGCGTAGAAAACACATTTATGGAAGGAATGATGTCGGTGATGTATGTGAGAAATGAGGCTACATCTATAATCTTGTGCATTTATAATTTACAAAATCTATTTTAAACTGCACACTCACTGACCTCTTAGTTGGAATTCCTGCACACTTGCCCAATCATGCAATTATTCAATCAGCGGTGCATTACTTAAAAGCATGCAGGTCAAAAGCTTTAATTAATGTTCACAATGTTGTGATCTTAGTGACTTTAACCTTGGCATAGATGATGGTTCCAGGCAGGCTGGTTTAAATATTTCAGAAACTGATTCCTATTCTTTCTTTTCTTTTTTCTTTCTTTCTTTCTTTCTTTCTTTCTTTCTTTCATTCTGTCTGTCTGTCTATCTATCTATCTATCTATCTATCTATCTATCTATCTATCTAGCTAGCTAGCTAGCTAGCTAGCTAGCTATCTATCGCATTACAAATTGCTGACACATGATTGGATAATTTCACGAAAGTCAGAGCTACAGGTGTTCCTATTAAAACGGCCTGTGGGTGCAGCTGGCGTTGTTATTTTCCTTTTTTACTTATTTTTTTATAAACGTCATGGAAAATATTCACTTCAACCAAAATAATGAAACTGATTGCATGATTGAAAGAACAGCAGGATAAAAAAAAGTGTATAAAAAGCAAATAGGCTTTAAAAACGACTTGTTTACAGAGCAAAATGTCCTCCCAGTCTGTTGAATGCTTTGCACAGAAAAACAAAAGCCTTGCTGAAGTGTGCGACCTCACTACAGCATGAGGAAGAGTACAGGAAATGATATGAGGCTTTCATAAATCAGGAAATGTCTTGAAAAGTGTTAATTTACATTGAGAAATATAGAACATTTTCTTCACATTTACTGAACACTAAGGTACACTGCTTCATATTTATGCATACACATGCAGAATATATGAATTTATTAATTACAATAAGAGTTCTTTTTTTTTTTTTGTTTTTTTTTTACTATAACTCATAGTGGGGATTTTGTAACTTGTGGAAAGGTGGGATTGTGTGAAGCTGATTGCTAATACCTATTTTAAGGAGTTGCTTATATTAGCACATGCCAGCCATGATTCAAAACACTTTGTACCCTGAGAAGCATGATAAAGATGAAAGTGGAACAAACCCGGCTTGAGCAAATCAGAAAGTTCTAGAAAAAATTATTCCTCTGACATAATGTTATATAAACCTAATAAACCAGATCTATTAGAATGAATATAATACCCACAGTTTTCGGCACAGTTATTGAAAAACAAGGTAAAAGCAATTGAAGGTTAAAAGATACAACAATTATTCAAATAAAGCTCTACAAGCAAGCCATTTCCTCTTAGCAATCTGTATAAACATCCATCTTCCTGCGTTCACACTGACCCTTAGTCACCGCAGTTGTGAAGAATTGAGAATATGACATTACAACACGCAATATTCGAGGGCTAAAAGATGTGTGCAAGTTAACTCCCATCCAGTAGTCCTCATTTACACACCCCAAATTACAATCACACACACTATATGGACAAAAGTTTGTGGACAAATGACCATAAGATTTGTCTGTTGTTTTTGAAAACACTTTTCCACTTTTTCTTCTCAATTGCTTTTATAATAATCTCCATTCTTCTGAGATGTTCCACTAGATTTTGAAGTGTGCTTGTGGAGATTTGTTCTCATTCAGACATAATAGTAATGAAGGGTGAAGAGGCCTGGCTGCAGTCAGAGTTTCCATTTGACTGAGGTCAGCGCTCTAAAGCAGGCCACTTAAGCTCTTCCACTCCAACCTATTTTTTTCATGGAGTTGGATGAAACGAACAAAACTAAGAAATAATTTTGAATGTGTGTAGTTTTTCATCTTTTATAAGTTTCGGTTTGCTTGTGCGTAAGAATAAGATTCCCTGTGAGAAGGATTAATTGGACAGGCCCTGCTCAAGGCAGAGAAATAATTCTTTAAAACAAATCAGAAACATTTGTGCCTGTAACAATGTTGAATGGACTTTGAAGTGTGAGAAGATGGATACATAATTGTTTGATGCAATTGTTTTTAGTTCACTCATTCACTCAGTTCTCAACTCTTCATTCTGTAAATTTTATATTTTATGCTATGTGGCAACAAGTTACTATATATCATTTATATAACCTGCTCTGGAAAATGATTAGGTAATGATTATTATTATTATTATTATTATTATTATTATTATTATTATTTTGTCATTCCAGAATAACAATCTAGTAAAACGCTAGCGCTGTTTGGCTGTTGTGCCAAATTATAGTAGTTTTTTATATACCGTATTTTCCGGACTATAAGCCGCTACTTTTTTCCCCACAGTTTGAACCCCGCTGTCACGGTGCGAATGAAACGGAGGCGGAAGCCGAAGTACGGCTCGCTCGGGTTTCAATGACGAGAGTGAGGGAGAGAGATACACACAAGCACACACGCACACGCGCACACACACACTCACACACACTCACACACACACACACACACACACACACACACACACACACACACACGCACACGGCAGTCTTTGGGTAGAGAGAGTCCGAGGTGCGCTTGGGGAGAAGTGTAGCTGATCCAAGATGCGCTGAAAGGAAACGAGCAGCCGGTGCAGGATATTGGAGTCCGGAAGAAACGGAACATATAGAGTCCTGCATGAAACCATAAACACATACAATAACGAACGGGGAGTGAGTGTGAGTGAGGAGCTTATATAGAAGCGGGGTGGAGTGATGATGAGCCCCAGGTGAGCGTGATTAAGCCTGGAGCTCCAGAGAGAGTGGAGGCATGATTGATGATTAACCACGCACACCTGGGGCTCTAGGGAGAGCGGAGGCATAGAGAGCCACCAAAGGGGGCGTGGCAGGTGGATCCCTGACACCCGCGGCTTAAACAATGAAGCAGCTAATTTATGGATTTTTCCTGGGTTTTTCCCAGTTTCACAAACTTCAAGCTAAAAAACTGAGCCCCATTAACATTAGACCAATGAAATTGCGGAACGGGTTCAGGTGAACCAATGAAACTCTTTATATTAAATCAGATGCGCTCCCACTGAATCGGGCTGCACCACATCATAAATATGGATGAGGTTCCTCTGACGTTTGACCTGCCGCTCACTCGGACTGTCAACAGGAAATGCGAATCATTCATCACACTGAATACAACCGGGCATGAAAAAACGCACTTCACCTGTGTTCTGAGCTGCACGGCATCGGGAGAAAAGCTTCACCGATGGTGATTTTTAAACGCACGACGATGCCAAAAGAAAAACTCCCGAGAGAAATTCTTGTGAAAGGAAGGAGGAAGACAGTGAACAATGACTTTATTGGTAGGCTACCGTTTAGATACAAGCCGTGTAACAGACACTGTCTTTCATTAAAGCCTGTGTAAAGTTCATTAGTTTCAATGTAGACACCTGCGGCTTATAGACAGGTGCGGCTTATTTATGTTCAAAATCTTGTAAAATTCAGTGGGTGCGGCTTATGTTTGGGTGCGCTTAATAGTCCGGAAATTACGGTATATTCTGTAAAACATGTTTATTCTTAGTTTTGCTATTGTACCCTCTATTCACAATTGAAAATTTTTTTATAAAAAGTAACTAGAAGTAATCCATTGTTAATTGATTATATATTCATTAAAGGAATTTTCTTTCCTTTACAAAAAATTACAAATAAATGTGCATGTTGTTTTAAAGCAAGAATGTTGTAAGGGTAACCCAGCTGCGGAGTTTTACTGTAAATGTATGCAAAAGTTTTAGTGTATGCAAGAACTAAAGAACTTATATTTAGAAGTATATATATATATATATATATATATATATATATATATATAT
>JAAIIK010000122.1:1543031-1557172 GCA_014706435.1 Silurus glanis
ACACACACACACACACACACACACACACACACACACACACACACACACACACACACCTGTAGTGCTGTGCTTTGCATGCAGATGTTGTTTTTTTTTTTTAAGTGGTATTTTTTGCAGTTGACAAGAGCTTTTCACCAACACATAATCTACACTTAACCATTATTCCTTTCTCCTTTTCCTCGACTATTTCAAAATAATAAGAATACTTCCATCGCAGTAATGTAATCCCTAGTTTGCCATCTCCGCTTCTGACCAGCTTCTGTTCCCGCTGCTCGCACGTTTGAGTGCGCGATTCTACGTGACTACGTTCATTTTAATTCAGTATTTATTTTTTTATGCAAAATAATTTAACTGAAAAGTAACTCGCATTACTTTAAAAAAAAAACTCAGATATTAGTGTGTAACTTTATAAAGTAACGCGCTACTTTACTCGTTACTCCAGAAAAGTAATATTATTACGTAACGCACGTTACTTGTAACGCGTTACCCCCAACACTGGCCACAAGGGTGTTAGGAAAGTTAGTTTGTGATTCAGAGTAAGAAGGCCTGGGGTGCAATCAGCATTACAAATCCTCCCAAAGGTGTTTAATAGGGTTAAGGCCAGAGCTGTATCGCAAGCCACTTACGATCTTTCACTCTAGCCAATGTAAACCATATGTCCATTAAGCTTGCTCTGTGCATGGGGGCATTGTCATGCTGGAATTGGTTTGAGTCAGAACTCTCCACCACCGTCATTAAAACTCCAAATCGGGGAGTATCTTTTGGAAGAATGACATTCGTCACTCTAGTTATGAGGCCTGTATACCCTGCACCAAACATGGTGAAGCTTTTCTGGTGGCATTAAGCTTCCTTACCAATACACAAATAAAGTGTATTGTTTGTTATTAAATCGTTCTATAATAAATAATTTCTGTGTTGCTCAGATCTCAAAAGAAACAATACAATCCTACAGACAGTGTGGTCAAATCAAGACCCAGCCTGCCTTCACAAAAACTGTGATCACAGTTTCCCGGAAAAAAATTTAACAGGTTCCGACTGGCACACACATATACACACACCCACTCTCCCAAACAAGGCGCTCTAACTTCCTTTTCCACATTGTGTCTCCGCTGTGGGCCTCAGAGGTGTCAAACTATTAGAAAAGTGTTACATTACATACAGTAATGTTTCTTCAGAAGTGACAAAAGTAAATTTTGTGCCGCCTTTCCTTATTAGCGAGAGACTTGGGTGATGGATTATCTGTTATCTAGCACAAGAGTGAATATGCCACATACTGTGTAGTGTTTTTTCAGGAACTTCTGTTCACAAAAAGGGTTTCATTTTGTTATACATTCATCTAAATCAAAAAACAAAATGCAGATTTTAAATGTGCAAAAAGCAAACCGTGTGTAATATTTTGGCTACAGCTGGTATGTTGACATATAAGCCTACAGGAGAGATCTGAACAGACGGTGGTTGTTGTCAGCCAAAACTGAGGTCAGCTTTATAAGGATATCTATCAGAACCGGTTCTTTACTACAAATCCCTGTGATGAAATATGTGCCAATTCAGTTTAAGTACAAGGAAATGCTAAAGGACTTCCTTGAAGCTATAGGCTCTTTCCATACCTTTTAGACGTTTGATGACTCATGAAGTGATGATGTTGAAATAATATTTGAGGAAATGATTCAACTTTATTCATCATAAACAGCAGTACAAGTTGTATTACTCATTTCACTCTAATATAAACATTAATCAGAATCAGAGTTTTATTGCCAGAAAAGGAATTTGTCTGAATGATAGAAGCTGGGTAAGGAATAAATAAATAAATAAATAAATAAGATACCATTTTTGCTGCCTCATTGTGGAGCTCTATTGTTTTTGTTACTTTTGTTTGCTCGTTAGTCATGTTTATAGGCAGTGCCTAAATGTCTAGATGTGCAAAATGCATTTAGACCTTGCGGTCTGCTTTTTTCTTTTCTTTTTTTTTTTTTTTATTGGGGTGAACGAATACAGTAGTAGAACCTTGCAAAGAAGACCACAGTGATGAACATACATGACACACTAACACCCATGCAATTAAAGCAATCATTCATTTACTCATCCTTAGTAACTGAATGGTCAGGGTGATTTTGGTTTAAAACTAGCTAAAAATAATTTGATTATTTTATCAAGCTAAATTTGTTAGATAATTTCGCTGGTAGATATATATTAAAAACAACAGCACAATAGCACAACATGCTGAATTAGGAAACACCAACTTTAGGTTTAAATCCAAATAACAATACGGATAAGAATATCCAGAGTTCAAAACAGTTACAGACAGTGGTGTACAG
The DNA here is from genome assembly GCA_014706435.1 of Silurus glanis. Classification (NCBI taxonomy): domain Eukaryota; kingdom Metazoa; phylum Chordata; class Actinopteri; order Siluriformes; family Siluridae; genus Silurus; species Silurus glanis. Next base: position 1,545,347 of record JAAIIK010000122.1, read on the forward strand.
ATAAGGCTGGATTCACATCCAGGGTTTTACTGGAATGACTGTGAGAGAACAATTAAAATGGCAAAGAAAACTCAAAAGCATAATGCAGGCCCAAGGTCAGGTGATTGGCAAACAGACACCACAAGGCAGACCTCTAAATAATCAGTGGCATCAGCAGTGAAAACCAAGAGTAAGAAGTCTCTGCAATGACAGGATGAAAACCCCTTTATATATTTAGATATATAGAAGCGATATGGATCATGTAACTGGTTAACTAACATAGTTCTAACATAGTTCCCCACCTATTCCCAGCAAAAAGGAAATTCTTCATCGGTCATTAGAATAAACCCTGAACAACACCCAAGTCCTACTTAACCATCAGAACAGCATAACAATCAACTGTTAACATTTAGCAAGTCTTTCCAATGCTGGAGTAAAGTTTCTTTTTTCCATGAAATTAAATAACAGATAACTTAACAGCACATCTTTACAACTCTGTGACCTAAAATAATAGACCAGTTATATCTACTGGGGTTCTGCATGGTATAGATTTTCTTTTTTATATGTAATTCTGTGTGGGGTTAGGCCCAATGCTTGAAATCCAGTACAAAAACAAATATGAATATATTATTAGCATCAGCAGAGGGGTTCTAAGAAGACACAAATACATATATAAATAGGAGATATGGGTTGTGATTTGAATTTTGTAGGACACAAGCAGTATCAGAAATGAATGCACAGTCTTAATTTATCCTTAGTACTTGCCAGGTCAGGGTCACTGGGCTTCAAAACTAGGCTACTAGTTTTAATAATATCACAGGCAAGTTCACAAAATGACAACACAACAGGTTTAAATCCTAATATAGATATGAATATCAATATCTGGAGCACTATACAGTTACAAATAGTGATGTACTGAGCTCAATTCAAATGCATCCTAATGCATTTTAAAGTTTGATTCAGATATATATTTCACTATTTAAATCAATAGCATCAAATAACTGCTTTAGAATATATTCTAAGCAGGCATAAAAAAATACATCCTAAAATAACAACTCTCTAGAGAAAATGAACTCAAATTATGAACTTGAGTAATACAGCTGCAGTTAAGAAAATGTCAGCACCAAATTTGAAAGCTATCCTGACATTTGTACTTCCCCAATGTTTCCAGTATGCTAATAGGGTTCACTGGAGCACAAAAAAAAAAGATACAGATACAGACATATGGAGTGTACTTGTGTATCCCTACATATAACCATATATTTTATATAAAACCTCTAAGAATATGTCAGGTTCAGAATATGTGTTTAGGTCATCTGCCTGTTTGGAGGGTGAAGCCACCGGACTTGAGTAGTAAGGATCACACACCTTTGCTGAGTTTTAATTGCACATGTTTTTAATTGCACATGTTGCAGTGTGTGGCAGAAAGAAACAAAAGAGGGAGAGAAGAGAGCAGAGAGCAGAAAGAGAGAACGAGAGAGAGAGAGAGAGAGAGAGAGAGAGAGAGAGAGAGAGAGAGAGAAAGAGAGAGAGAGTGTGTGTGTGTGTATTCTAGCCACACTTTAGCTGAAAAAGCAAAATTAAAATGTCAAAAAATATATTTTTTTGTTACCACACAGGTTATTCAAAGTGTCCTGGTGTTCATCATGAACAAACCCAAAACACAGATTTGATTCTATGCTTTCTGTTTGGATATAAGGCACTAAAAGGCAAGCTCAGTTTTAGTCTAATGCTATATCACATTTATCCAGGTATCCAATCTATTACCCTTTACAATAAAGCGTTATTATCAGTAGATGCGTTTTAGAAAGCTGCAATTCAGTATGCATTTTCGTTAGATCTACAAACTCTGCAAACTGAACATTTACACTAAATTAACGGCAATATTATAAAGCTAATGCTGCCCCTGTGTTGCTTTTGTGTTTGTAAATCTATTTGTATTAGTTAGTATTTGCATTACATATTCAGGACTGACCTACTTGAAAGCCTCTCTTCAACACGAATTTATGAAACAAGCCTGCTGTGTAAGAGTCACCACAGAATGGGGACTAAGGTCTGACTGTGCCTCCATCTGCTCAGCAATAAGGCTCAAGCAACATGCATTTTAGATGCCATGAGTTCATTTGATTTGGGGGCAGCCAGGACACCTGCGACCATTAAAAGAGAAATCCTTGACTGACGCAAAGCAACTGTATTTTGTTTCCGAATGCTGAAATGGTTTTTAACTGTTGAATTCTGCAAACTGAGTGGGCCAAGAGGTGTTAATTAATTTTCTATAACATCAGCCAATACTGCTGAGTGTGCATGTTTTATTACACTGTCTTTTTTATAGTAACAATTCATTCACTTGTATGTTAAATATTGTACATAATCTATGCCTAACAATAAATAACTTAACAACAACAATAAACAACACTTACAAGCTAATATTTAACTACACTTACTATGGCCAAATGTATGTGGACACACCATTTTTCCTGATTTATTCCCACATTTGCTAGAATAATACCTTATACTCTTCAGGAAATACTAGATGTGTTGAAGAGGGGCTGTGGGGATTCGTGTTCATTCAGCTGCAAGAGCAGTTGTGAGGCCATTGCACTGATAGTGAGCAAAGTCTGGGGTGAAGTCAGAGTTCCAGGAGTTACGGAACAACTTCATGTCAGAGGTGTTCATTGGGGTAGAGAGATTAAAGATTTTCTACCCCCGCCTCAGCAAACCATGTTGCCATGTTGCTGGCTTTGTGTACATTATGATGCTGGAACTGTGTTTAGGACTCTAAGCCTAACCACAAAGAGAATCCTCACTAGGAACACCACCAGCTGGTGGTGCAATGGTGAGGTCTACTAAACAGATCACCAGGTCAGCACATCCCAGCCTGCAGGAGACTTTAAAGGAACCCACACACCCCCAAATATAGACTGTTTCAATGGCTGCAGCCTGGAAAACGCCTCCACAACCACATGGCCAGGACTGAGGGATTAAGAAGAAGAGTTGCCTTTCCTCAACTCATCACCCTGAACTCATGACCACCATACATACCTTTTAATATAAATCTATTTATCATTTGCATACTCTTTTTCTAACCCCTACATCCATTATTCTATTGTCTGCATAGTCTATATGTTGTCTTTGCATTGTGTCTCATTTTACTGTCACATTTCAGCGTACCTGATACAAATGCACGTGACAAATAAACCGCGGAATCTTGAATCACTAGTTTTGACAGCTTTTCACTGGATGCTGTCTTGTGTTCATGGCCATTAAAATTAATTTGAACCATTTTAACTGTTAGCATTTACTGGTGTATTTTTAATTACATTAAATATATAAACATGTTTTGGACTGACCTTTGAATGTTTTTTCCTAATGTTTGGAAATTTTAAAAGGGTACCAATTAATGTAAAGTTATGATGACTTATTAATTATTCATAGATTAAAAAATAAGGAGTTTGCATTTATTGTAAGATATAGTTTTGGCATAGTTTGCTGTCAAAATTGGGGTCATTTTGTAAAGTTTGTTTCACTGAACCATGTCTGTTGCAATACTTCTGGGGTTGTAAGTATGTGGGCTAGGCAGTGGGGCAGTAATAAACAAAATTAAACATTAACCATTTAGTTTAATGAGCACAGAGTTAATTCTAACAAAGAACAGTCAACTTAATTAGATACACTCCAAACTACAACATATTATATATACAGACAAACATACCGGTATGTAATTCCAGAAAAACCGTCAGCAACAGTTGTTTTTTTTTTTTTTTTTTTTGTTTGTTTGTTTTTTACGAGTTTTAATTTCTTTTTATGATTATTAACAATAACTTTCTTTTTTGGGGTTATGTACATTTCTTTAATCTATTATTATTCTTCAACTTGATTTATAGATTACAAGAAAACACAGATTTTTTTTTTTCGGTATTAGTTTATACATCTCCAGATACATCCCTCTCTCTATTCTGTTTGTGCTGTGAACTCCACTCCACATGGAGCCTCAGCAGGGATCTTCATTAAATGTCATAGTCAAAACAGATTTGATTAAAGACTAAATGAAAAGCCATTACAACGCAAATCAGCATGCATTAAAAAAAAACAAGACGCTATCAGTGTTTGAAGAGTTGTAATGATTATTAACAAAAAATATTCAAAAGATCTGGTATGTAACAGTTAATTAATCGACATTAATCTGATTGCTTTGCTTGTTCCTCGGATTTGAAGTAAGACCCTGCGGGTGTGATTATGTTCATTATCATCGGAGATATTTTTCAGGTTCTGATGATGATGATCGTGATGATGATTACTCTGCTTTTCACTTGATTGAACTGCTTTTAGAACTGATTATGGAAGGAGTAAGCATATATAAACATAACAGGGCATTCTATTGTAGGATAATAATTTACAACAAGGTATATGAAGTGTCTTGAAACAAAGGGAAGATATTTTAAACTAATTATTTCTTATAAAAACACATTCCTAAATGGTTTAATCAGCAATGATAACCAATTTGTAAAGTATTTTAAAAATGCCATGATATTTGATTACACAGATAAAATGTTTGGTGGAATGAAATAGCTACAGTGCCTTGCGAAAGTATTCGGCCCCCTTGAACCTTGCGACCTTTTGCCACATTTCAGGCTTCAAACATAAAGATATAAAACTGTAATTTTTTGTGAAGAATCAACAACAAGTGGGACACAATCATGAAGTGGAACGAAATTTATTGGATATCTCAAACTTTTTTAACAAATAAAAAACTGAAAAATTGGGCGTGCAAAATTATTCAGCCCCTTTACTTTCAGTGCAGCAAACTCTCTCCAGAAGTTCAGTGAGGATCTCTGAATGATCCAATGTTGACCTAAATGACTAATGATGATAAATAGAATCCACCTGTGTGTAATCAAGTCTCTGTATAAATGCACCTGCACTGTGATAGTCTCAGAGGTCCGTTTAAAGAGCAGAGAGCATCATGAAGAACAAGGAACACACCAGGCAGGTCCGAGATACTGTTGTGGAGAAGTTTAAAGCCGGATTTGGATACAAAAAGTACTGTGGATAACGCCGCCTGCACCCGAGGCCTTTTCAAAATACATCATGATCTGATTTTACTAAAACCCTTATGGCTGAATGAGCACAAATCTCCACAAGCACACTCCAGAATCTAGTGGAACATCTTTCCAGAAGGATGGAGGTTATTATAACAGCAAATGGGGCCTAAATGTGGAATTTGATGTTAAGAAAGCACATCTTATGGTCCACAAACTTCCTCTATATAGTGTAATATATTTAGAAATGAATTCCATTGCATACACCATTTGATTGTATTTGTTATTTTTGATAACAACGTGACACAATAATTGCTTTGTCAGGAATCGTCTTCCTCCTCTGTTTTTGTGTTTCTTCTTTACTTGACTGGTCCAAACAAATAATAAGTAATCTACATATACATCTATAAAGTAGGTGTTGGCTGCTTGCTTGGGACCTTTGACATAATGCTATTCAATGTGTAATGAGTGAGACTGTTTGTATCACGTACGCGTGACTCATTTTGACTTCGGCAGCACCGTACTCTTTTCAAAAGCATTCTGCTGTGTGAAACTCACTGCCACACTGACAAATTTCCAATATGTTCCTAAGATGAAAGCAAAGTCGTAAGGCAGCTCTTAGAATCTGCTTCGAGGATTTACGCTGCATATTTTATCAGGTTTAACAGCTGGTGCATCTTCAACTAGCTAATTATTTATTCGTTGTTGACTTTCCTGACAATGTGGCATATTGCCAATATTTTCTTGAGGTGTTCATTTCAGGTTCATTAATTCTTACAATGCAGCAAATTTAAGGCAGCGATGTGTGTGTGTACTCTGTACTCGGCTTGTATGGGGAACGTGATTGTGTGTAAGTACTTCATGTGTTTGAGATAAGCTCTTTGTTTTATGACAGCGTGACTCCCTCCACCCACAACCATAGCAAGCTATATTCTTACGTGTGTATCTGAAAGAAGAAAAAAAAAAGAGCTCTTTGCACTCATAAAACAAATTCCTTACTTTACAGTTGTTTTTTTGATTTTAGGTAATAAACAGGGCTTTTATATGGGCAAAGTCCGACTACATGCTTGATCTACATGATGACTTAGGCATCACTTAATTACGTGGACAATACAATAAGTTTAATTGTGAACCCGGTCAATTTATTTTCATCATTATTTTATTATTTTGCTTTCGTTTAGCTTCATATGATTGAAATTGATTTGTATGAATTAAAAATGGTTGATGGACTCAGAAGATATGGGTTACCTCTGTAGGCAGACGAGAAGACATCGACACAGACTTCTCCCTCTATGTTGCCTGAAAAAACAAAATTCAAGCCATGAATAACTCCAGTCACTGGATAGGGGGTCAAATTTGCAAGATCCAGGGCCTTAAAGTGTTTCTGTCTTATCAGTGGGTGTCATAAAATACACTCATGAGTGCACTCAAGTGTCCAGCGCTCTGACGCAGATCTATACTATCGCATGTTGTAATAAAGAGAGTCAAGGCATAACCGCACACACTCTGACTGCTGCAGAAGGTGGGAGTGAACGTCAAAGATGCCGTACCTTGTTATTTTGTTGAAACACGATATGGATCTGAAGCAAGCCACCCTCCCCCTTTGCCTTGAGAAAATATTCAAGAATGCATGAGCCAAGCGCTTCCCTCAGGAGGAAGCCGATAACATTGTGATGAAGGATCTTGAGTAAACAATGGCGTGCTCATCAAGGCTCAATTATGACATCGAACGAATAAGTGCCCGACCTGCTTCCGGCTCCTAACTCACAATGTCTTCTAAATTGAGTGCAGACTTGGAAACCTTTCATAGTAATTGTTTAATGGGCCTCCATTAAACAGACACATAATTTCTTTTTTTATTATAGCATTACCGTGCTGAAATTAGGTTTGGGGAAAAGTTGAAAGAAAAAAAAAAATTTTATCTTTTCTGGTTTCCAGTTTTGGAAGAAATGTAAAAATTCTGTCATTTGCAAGTACATGAAGTAAGCCTGCCATTATAACTTCTAGGAACTGATACCTTACTGTTTACCAAGTGCTAACACTTACTACATCTACAAAAGCAAATATTGCACAGGATGCATTTCTCAAGATTATCTAACCATGTATTCATGAGGATATAGACTACATTCAAGGGTTCTTCATGTAGTTCCACGGGTGCCAAGGGGTTCTACTTGAACACAAAACCCTAAAAAACAGGTTTATAGGAGCAATCTTATGCACCGCATGCATTCCAGATGTAAAAGTAGTTATTATTTGCAAATGAAGACAAATGCTATATGTAAAAGTTCCTTCAGATAGTAACAAGGGTGCAAAGGGCTTCTACTTCCACAGTATATTCATAAAAGCAACATTATGCATTACATTCTTTACAGATATTGCATTAGAACTGATTTTTGCTCATTTGTATACAGACTACATTCAAGAATGCATCCGATTGCAACAATAAAATATATAGATATTCATAACAGCAATGTTACACCACACATACATTTCAGATGGGGAACATTCAGGGGTACTAGAGGGGTACCACTTACACCCTAAACACTACAAGCAAACATGTGTAAACGTTATGCAACCACGTGCATTCCAGATGTTGCATTTAAATTGCAATTATACACATATATTTTTGCAAATGTGTTTATATTTTACACTCAAGACGGTAATAGGAATGGTTTCAGTTTCACCAAAAGGGTTCTACACGACCCTATGTGCCTTTATGAACACTAATTATGTGTTCATAAGAGGAACCAAACAAATACGCATGTGGGGTTTTCATCGTGGCGGAAGAAAACCTCTGAAACAGGAATGAATGAAGGAATGAATGCTGGAATTTTTGTTCACACTATCTCACTTCAAATCGGATTTATAATCTCGAGATCTGTAATATTTCATTAAGGTTCTCGATAGGAAATGTGTGAACTATGCAAGAAGAAGAAAACTCGGAACTTACTTTACAGCTCGGTCCTCCGACTTTTTCTTTCTTTTTTTTTTTTTTTTTTTAGCGGTGATGAAAATCTTGAAAAGAGGCGCAACAAAGTTGTCGGTCTTCTCCTTCTTGTTATCTTTAGCGGTAAAAATTTCTAGTTGGAGTAGCTGGAAGACTCACGGATTGATCAGCACACTGGCGCATTATGTCTTTCTGTATGGCTATATATATGTATTTATGTATGCATTTATATTGAGTCTCCGCGGCTGCCTTGCTGTCAAACTTCAAACTCAATGCAAAAGTTCACTGCCAGTGACGCTGATGTGGTCACGTGGCAGGAAATGAGTAACACCAGATGTAAACATAGTACACGCGTTCCATAGAGCTTACTTTCATACAGCCTTGAGCTGTGGTGTTATTGTTGATCTGTTTTATTTCATTTCATTTCGAAAGCTTACCATGACAATAATTAATAACGGACTCTAAAACAAACAAAATAAAGGGTTTAGTACTTTGTCTGGGCGTGTATGTTTTTGTTCTCCCCCTCCATCCTGTCCACAGTAGTTGATTGTCCTGAGTAACAGCAAAATTAGATCCAGATGTGTCCTACTGCTGTTGTAGCTCCTGGCTCTTGAGGTTGGGCATTTTGTGCCTTCTGGGATGCTTTTCAGCTCACCACGTTTCACACACGTGCTGATTTGAGTTAGCCTTCCTGACAGCTTGAACCAGTCTGCCTATTATCTAATTTCTATCTAATGTATGTATATATTAAATATTTATATATTTTAAAGCAGTGGTGCCTAGATTTTTCATTTGAAAAGCTAAAAAAAGCCAAACTTGATTAAAGGCCATTAGCCAAAATAAAAAAAATAAAAAAAAAATCACATTTACATTATACCAGGGGTGTCAAACTCAATCATAGAGGGGGCCAAAATTAAATACTGGGTCTAAATAGAAGACCAAGCACTGTCAATAATTAATGAACAATAAGGAATACAGAATAAAGTGAGAAAATAAAACAGTAAGTAAAAGCAGTACATTCTGCTATCATGCACTTATTCCTTAGTAGGATGCTTGCCATTGTTTCTTGACTGTCAGTCCATTAATGGTTAGGGCTCAGTTCTGTGCTCTCTAAGGATAGAGTTGAAAACTCAAATAAACTACTCACACAGGTATGTACTTTCAAGCATGCAGAGTGTTTGAGCAGCCTGTAGGCAGACACGGGGCATTGTTTTCAGGAACGAAGCGTAAAAACTGTGCAGTGCCCACAGAGTCAAACTTTGCCAGTTATAATAGAAATAGAATAGAATACAATGGATCTGTGGGCTGGAAGTGCCCCAGGGTCCTTGGATTTGACATGTCTGCATTATACCAAACATTATATTGAAATTATATTAGATTAGAATATATTCTTCTCCTTTATGATTTCATAATTTTGTAAAGCAAACAAATAAACAAATAAATAAATGAAAACACCCTGTAATCTGCTCAACTAATGCAATTTTACTTTTAAAAGTTCTAGTTCAGTGAAACTTATAGTATAATGAGAAACAATCCAATTTATTACTACAATAGAGTGTAATGACTAATAGAGCTATTTAGTGACTTCCAATGAAACATGAGATAGAGATCTAGTACAATAAGAGAGAAGCTAGTCCATGATGTAAATTATTATTATTTTTTTTCTGAATCAAAGGATCTTTGGCCCATGTGCCCTAGTTTGGGCATCTATACTCTAGAAAGATCTGCAGTTTCTGAAATGCTCAAACCAGTTGAGGTCTATTAAGGGGGTACATGCTTCAAAATATATTGAGGAGGTCTGGCAATAGAAAGACCACAAGGTCACATTTTCCTCCTATTCATAATGCCAAATGGGAACACAAGTCGAAGCTTTTGACCCATATCCTTTACACTGCTGCAGCCTAATTGCTGATTGGATAACTGCATGGAAGAGCAGGCGTACCTATTAAAGTGGCTTGTGAGTCTATGTATAGTATCACTATGCTTAAAAATAATATAAAATTCATTTTTGACAAAGAGTGGTTCAACTGACAAATGCAAACATCTGAAAATGGGTGTATATATTTTTTTCTTTTAATTAGTTTTGTAAGGCAATCAGAACAATGCGCTCTGTTATGAATCTCTTTTACAGAAAAATATTATATGGACAAAAGTTTGTGGACACCTTAATGTAAGATTTTTATGTGCTTTGTGAACATCCCATTCGATGTCTGATCCTTATTTGTTGTTATATAAATCTCCACACTTCAGAAAATGTGTTCCAGTATATGTTAGATTGTGCTTGTGATTTGTGCTCATTCAGTCACACGGGTGTTTTTAAAGTTAGGTACTGATATAAATGGTGTGAAGGCCTGCGGTGCAGTCTGTGTTCGAATTCGTCCCAAAGGTGTTCAATAGGGTTTAAATCAGAGCTCTATAGCAGGCCACTCAAGACCTTCCACTGTTATAAAAACACATCTACATGGAACTCACATTGTGTCCATGGGCATTGTTATGCTGGAACAAGTTTGTGTCTCCTATTTTATGTGAAGGGAAATTTAATGCTACCATATCCAAAGACATCCTGAAAAAATTGTGTTCTTCCAACTTGTTCGTGAAAGCTGGAAATGTCAGGTGTCCGATCTTATGTATATACTGTAGATTTCTGATTTATATTTAATATTTCTATGTTTGTCTCTAATGAGTGAATCAGAGATGACAGTGATGAGTAAAAAGTCCCTATATGGTATAATAAAGAAACCTTGACAGTAAGCAGTTTGCAGAAGGAAACTCATCCTTATCTGGATGAAAGCAGATAGTGTGACTATAAAAATGTGTCATTCTTGAAATACAATTACAGCATTTGTCAGAAGCCCTTATTTAAGACAATGTGCAATTATATATTTTACCAAACTGAGCTGTTGAGAGTGAAAGACCGTGCCTAGGGGGGCAGATGCAGTAGCTTGGCAGTGCTGTGGTTGGAACTCATTTGATCAGGGGTCCAACGTCTTAACCACTAAGCCACCACTTCCTTATTCTATATAGTCAACAAGTACAATAACGGTAAAAGGAAATGGTAAGCTTTTGAACAACTTAAGGGTATAAGTAATTTCTAAATTCATTATAGTTTTACATTAAAGTCTATTGTAATGCATTGGTCATTAACTGTTCAATTACAAAAACTGACTTTAGCAATTGCAGTTCTGAAGCGATCCAAAAAAGAAAAACAACATCCACAGCCATCTTTAGAGTTTTTATGAAATACTATTCACATTAATCTCACTTTTGAACTGCAGAATATGGACATACGAATATATTTTAGAATAGAGAAATAATTCCCCACCATGTTCATTTTTCTAGGTAACAGATACAGTACATACCCTATATACATGTACCCATATCATACATCTACCCCTAATAGAATTGCTTCATTAACAAAGGAAATACAGTTTAGTACCCTTTCCCTAAAAGAGTGTGCACCCAAACAAAGGATTTTCCTAAGTCTTGATTGTCAATTCATTTATAGATTTGATTGTTTTGTTGTTGGTTTTCTTTTTATGTGTACATTTTCTGTAGAAATAATTCCCCCACTGTGCACCACAATGCCTATTAAAAGGTTTTATTACAGTATGCTTAGAAAATATTTTTCTTTGTTATGAAGATCAGTCCTCAAAAAACACACCATGTTTTTATTTTCCATTTTTTTTCTTTGGCCAAAATGTATATCTGACCTTTCTTTCATTCATATTCAGTAAGCACTGTGTCCTGGCCAGAGCTGGAGTCTATCCCAGGAGCAGTGTGTGAGTTGGGAATACACTCTGGGTGTGACTCCGTGTTATCACAGGACACCTTACACACACACACACACACACACACACACAC
>JAAIIK010000122.1:1557182-1595737 GCA_014706435.1 Silurus glanis
ACACACACACACACACACACACACACACACACACACACACACACCTAGGGGCAAGTATGAGTCATTAATCCACTTACTGGCATGTCTTTGAGAGATGGGAGGAATCTAGAGCCCCCTAGAGGAAGCTCATATGGAGACGAGGAGAAAAGAAGAATCCTGAATGTAGCAACACCACCCTAGTTAATGCATTGAGAATATTAAAATAATGATTTCTTAGTAAGTTCAAAGTACTCGAAGCTACAATGAAGAAGGTACTTAATGAATTATAGCCTCGCCAACCCTTGCACTCATGACAACCAATAGTTTTAACAACAAATAAAGTCTAGAAAGGGAATAAATATATAATGGGCAAACATGTAAGCCAAAAAAAATGGCATGAGGCAAAAAATTGTGATGCGCACACTCCCATGATCCCTCTGTCTCCCTCTCACACACACAAGCACACGTATCATAGTGGCATGCTCTTAGGATCGTGTGACATATCCAATACAATAGCACCTGAAATTAATTATTTCTAATTCTAAAAATATGTCCGATGTGTAATTATGTAATTACACATTTGAACAACAATGCACTACATGTTCTACTTAAAGCAGGACTCCACCCAGTTCCCAGTATGCATTCTCATGAATGATTGTACAAATGATATAAGTCTTCATAGCATTATTTATTTTGGAGGGTACTGAGCAAATGGTGCATCCTCATTCATCTTGTTCTGGTGGGAGTGAAAGAAAGAATTGATAAGAAAAATATAGAAACGCATCTGGCAATGCTAAGTGATTGACAGACGCAATACTCAAGAGTATAAGCAATTAGAAGCTCACCATAGGTAAATCATCCAGCCTTTCAAACTGTGAACTTTTTCGGCAGTTCGTGGCGATCTTACTGATTGCGACCACAATCACCAAAGCCAAAATAATAAAGAAAATGGACAGGATGGCCACAAGGCCTGGGTTCCTCGCCAAGGTGTCTTCTCCATTATTACTGGAAGCTGTAACAGTATATAAAGTTCATATTAATGTGTTATAGCAACAATGGGGAAGCTGTCGATCCTGATTAAATACATTACCTGAACTTGGGGTCGTGTTCAGGTTTTCTGTTGAAGCACCTGTCTTGCCAGATTCTATAGTAGATGATAGGAGGGGTTTTACTGAACTGCTTTCAGTTGTCTTTAATGCAGTGTTTCCACTGTGCTGACTGTCCATTGACGTCGTTTTGGTCTGTTCAGCGGTGGTGATCGTGCTAAGTGACAGTGTGTGTGAGGGTGAAGATGTGGTTCCTTGATGGATGCTTGTTTCCGGAGATGTGCTGTTTGTTGTATTTACTTCAGTCAAACCCTGACTCACTGTTCTTGAAAAATCTGTTGTAAAAGTAGAGCTGGTGGACATTGTTATTGTGCTGGGTGGATGGGGAGTTTCAGTGGTGGACGTATCTTTAGATGTTGGCAGAGCAGTCGATTCCCCTGCTGATTCTGGTTTTGCGACAAAGATTGACAGTGCAGTGTTTAATTCCACAGTTAGCTACTGAGAAATCTTTTAACATTCAAATTTTATACCACAGTGTCATTGCATTTTAAAATCTTATTAGTCAGAATGTTTTCATCTTCTATAATGGCAGTTACTACACTAGCATGAATGAGCTGTCATTCATGGGATGTTTTAGTATGTAATTGTTTCTATAATGACAGCTCATTCACAGGTATGCCAGATGCTCCAAATAAAACAAAACTCAATATATGCCATTTTTGGCAGACACCCTTTTTCCAGAGCAGCTTAAAATGATCTCTCATTTATACAATTGTGCAAGACCCCAGAAAAAGGGTTATGGGCCTTGCTCTAGGGCTAAAAAAGGCATCATGAGACTTTAACTAACAACTTTCCAATCAGAAGTCTAATATCGCAACCACTGAGCTACTATTACACTAACATGTAAAAAATGATTACACTACCAATATTACACTAAACTTTTAATTGTGTGAGTAAGATGATTTTGTACTTTCCTGTTGTCTGTTAACTTGTCAAGCTGTGTTTTTTGTGTGTGTCTTATTACTATCAAGAGAGAGAGAGAGAGAAAAATTGAGGTTGGTGCAGAGTGACCTTTCTTTTTTCTTTTTTTTTTTTTTTTATAGCTATAGCTATAAAGTAAAAACAGGAACTAACTTGACTTGTGGCTGTTTCAATACATTAACAGAACAAACAAATGTTTTCAACTTCAAAATTGTTATGGAATAAATGGGATACATTTTTTTAAATAAGTAAACTTTGCTGCTATACAGCAGTTATGACACAAACATGGATTATTTTTCAGCACATCCTATTTTGTGTTCATTCCTTAGTTAAAGTTAAAGTAGGTAAGCTTCTTGATGTAGCACTACATTAAAAATAAGTACACCTCCCCCCACCCCCCAAAAAAGTATATTTACATCTTACAGGCTTTTTACAGTGATGGGCTTCTTATGTAAGTTGCTCAGGATTCTCTTACATGTTTTAATATGGCATTCATTTCTAACAAGCAAAGTTAACTTTACAGTTATCATTAAACATATACAATGTAGAAAGAAACTCAAATTAACAACAAATTTATTTCCATCTTCAATGAGAAATACTGCCAAAATTCACTATTTCATATTTCTTAATCTTTTACACTAATGATTTATTTGTATCCATACCGGAATTCCTTGATTTGTGCCATTTCAGAAGCAGTATAACATTCTCATTTCCAAAATATTTAGCAGGCTTACCTTGTAATATGCTGAATGCAATGATTAAAATTGTGCCCACATGTATCACTTTAGCCATATTGTTACAGTATAGCAGCAGCAGCACTAGCAAAAGCAGCAATGAAGCAACTTGCCAACGGATATAATCAGAAACCACACTTCTAACAGGATGTGGCTGTATAGCAGAGGTGTGGTTTCTTCAACAGGATCATATCAATAATATCTCACTCTCCTTAGTCAATGTTTGCTTTGGTAGACTTTATATTTAAAAGAGGGATCAAGATGTTATACGTCATGCTCAACAAGCCTGAAATGGCTAGTCTTTAATGTAAATATTAAAAGAGAGAGAAAAGAAAAGAAGTGTAACATAATGTAAAAAATATCTGGGAAATCTAATCACAATTGATTTATGTAACAGTTCATTTTGTATAGCAGGGAATGAATAATTAGTAGAATCTGTTCTAACTCTAAAACCATCATCATCAAAATAGAGTTGTACAATTTACAAACGAAAACATACCCCCTTTTAAAATTTCTGAACCATTCTACATTAATAATGTGTAGGACAAAAGCATTATAACATTCACACCAGTTGATTAAAAATAAACCAGTCTTCCCTGTATTATGATAAAAACAATAGTTAAAACAGTAAAGGCAGCTAACACTTGAGCCATTTTAAACAAATTAAATTGTGCAAATTAAACAATGAAGCAGAATATCAGCAGAACAGACTCACTCTTAACTGGCCTGCAGTCCAGAACTTTAAACAAATTGAAAACATTTGACAAATCATGAAACAAAAAATACAACAAAGAAGCCCCATGACTGTTGAGCGTCTAGAATTCTGTATCGGACACAAGAACATTCCTTGCCCAAAATGTCCAGCAACTGGTCTCTTCAGTCCCCATATGTATACAGACTTAAATGGTAAAATTTCCTCGGTTTATACATTTTATATGTTTTTCTGTGATCTACTGTAAATAAAAATGTATCGCAAATCATTGCAATCTTTTTTTATTTATATTTTACACAGCATCCCATCCCAATAATCTACTAAAATAAGATGATTTCAAGATATAATCATAAATTTGTTTGGAAACAATCTAACAAAAATAATATTTTTGCATACGTTAGTTTAGTCACTATTTGCTTTGGTATTTTATTGATCCTTTTAAGAAGGATCAAGTTGTTATACATCATGATACAGGTCTACAGTGGCTTGTCTCTGTGCCAATAAGTAAAAAAAAGAAGAACAAAGAAAAGTTACATCACAGAATATCAAATGAATTATTAGTAAGTGCTTTTAATGTTGCACCCAGCACATATCCACATTAATTATGAGATATTTATTGTATCCAAATTATTGTAATCCAAAAGATTGAATTAATTTGTCAAAATTCTAAATATTTGTGTTTTTTTAAATGCATTTTTTTTCAATGTAAGAAATGTATTATAAATCAAACCTGTATGAATCTTTGGCACAAGGTTTAAAAGCACAAAAACAGTATAGTAAATATACTACATAGTACATATGTATTATATAGGAAATACACAAATTCATTACTTCTGTAACTGAGTTTTAGCTTTGTTTAATGTATAAATATTACATTTGGCAAAAAAACATCAACTATGCATCTTCAAAAATTCAGACTGTTATGAATTTGGTGCATTTTTCTTTTCTTTACAAAAAAAAATAAATGCATTTAAATATGCTAAATCTCACTTAAGAATAATTCCATTTGCTCACAGTTTCCTTCTTTCACATGATGCAAGATAGTGAGCCACACACCCCATTAGTCTGTTCTTGGACACTTTTCAATCTATTTTAAGTACCTAAAATAATGTTGATAATGTAGAACAATTTCGTGTGTAGTGTATAGACTTTCAAAGCATTCAGTGGGAATAATGTGCTGTACAAATTTACCTAGACCAAAGCTTTCCTAGTTGTTAATTGGAACTATTTCATGGTTTTATCTCTTTTCCTGCAGTTTACCAATCTCCAAAAGGTCACTGTGTCATCATGACTGGTGTGAACTGTATTTCGAAGGAAGGCAGATAAAGCTAATTGTTCTCCTTTCTTTGTATGCAGACATTTCACCTTTTTGGCATGCAAGGTACCACTGCTTGAACTTCTTGATGGATAGTAACACATCTTATTTTATGACTGTAGACTTATCACCAGTAAGCATGAGTAATTACAGCTTGGCAGCATGGAACAGTATTTACAATAAAAAAGCTGCAAAACAACATCCCAATGACCCACATCATATTATAGCGTTTCTTAGATCTTTTCTTATCAGTAATATTTTAGGCAGCTTGAAACCAGCTTTTTAAAGGTAGTGTAGGGTCATCTATGAATTAGCAAGGCTGTGTATTTGTGAGTAAAGTGAGTAAAGGGTGAGTAAAGTATCTGAAAGATTACTGAATGGAATCTTGGTACTGTATAAAAATTGCTAATTCAAGATCTGTAAGATATAAAAACAGAAACCAACCTGAAATTTTGAAGTTGTCAAAAAAACAAACATAATTCACAGTCAATAAATTCACAGTATCCTACCGGCTAAGATGGAAAATGCAAACAGGACCTAATGCAGCTTATAGGTGAACTTGCAATATTTGTGAAAGTATTTCTCAAATGTACTGTATGGTTGAACCCAGGAACTTCTGCATGCAAAGCAGACATGATGATTCATGTTAAAGTGGAAGGGCCATACATGTTGTAAAATGTTGTTCATTACTTTTAAACCAACCTCAAATATAGCCATAAACTTAAGAACTTCCCTGGCTCATGCGATTTCAGGCTGGGGCTAATGAGAGTTCGGCCTTATAAGTGCCTTTTGTTGTTGTATATGCAATATAGTTATATTCATGTTAACTCTACACAGGAGGTCCTGGGTTCAATCCCAAGTAAAACCATGCAGTAAAGAAAGGTAAGGTCATGTAAGTGTTACTGTTGCTGGATCCTATTTTTAGGATCACATCTGGTTTACACACAGATAGTTCTCGCCTTAACCCTCAGTGAGATATGTTGAAGAAACAAACAAATAACTGAAGAGAAAAAAATTCTATATAAAATAGATTCACTTGTCTGTTTGTTTTTACAATTTTCTGATCTTGAATCTGTAAAAATGTAGAAATCTGATTAAGCTCAGCTAATTTCCTACTTGTAAAAACATCATAGTTGTGACCACATAAACACCAGGTAGATGGCTACACTGGAGATTGAACCAAGGACCTTCTGCGTGTTAGGCAGACATGAGGACCACTACATTAAGGAACCCTGTTAATGGGGGGTGGGCCATACAGTACATACAGTATTTAGAATGCTGTTCACTGACGTTGAATATGCTGAAATATATCTATGCACTGACGCAATTTGCTGACTCATACAGCTTCATGTTTAGTCTACTGATAGCTCTAGCTTTGCCAATGCATTTAGCAGTTGATTATGTACTGTAGTTATCTTCATGTTAGCTTTTATACAGCAGGTTCTGGGTTCAATCCCCAGTAAAACCATGCAGTGAAGAAAGGTAAGGTAAAGTAAGTGTTTCAAAGTTAGCTGGATCCTGATTTTAGAATGCACATTCTATGTTGGACTTAATTGAAAGAGATTCTATAGTCTAGTGGTCATCACATCTGGTTTGTACAAAGAGAGGTTTGGCCTTAACCCTCAGTGTGACAATATGTTGGAGAAACAAACAAACAAACAAACAAAAAAACCCCTGTAAAATAGTTTAGCTTGTGTGTTTGTTTTTACAATTTGGTGAGCTTTAATCTTTAAATATGTACAAAAGTTCCATCTGATAACAGTTTAGCTAATTTACCCTCTCCTACTGGTTAAAATATCATAACCTTCAACCTGTTTGGCTGTGCTCTTCAAGAATCTGACAGATGGTTCCACTGGGAATTGAACCCAGGACCTTTTACATGTAAAACAAACACAATAACTACTACACTATAGCACCATGTTAAAGGGGTGTATATGTTGGAGAATGTTGTTAATTATTGTGGCACAATCCCAAATAAACTTTCCTCGCTCATGTGAACTCAAGCATGGTCTAATGTTAGTTCCAGCCTCGCAAATGGCTTGAGAAGTTGATTATGTAGTGTAGTGGTCTTCATTTTAGCTTTTTACAAAGAAAGTCCTGGGGTAAATCCCTATTAAAACCATGCAATGAAGAAAGGTAAAGTAATGACACGGTTACTAATTTGTTGGATACTGATTTTAGAATGTACTTTCTTTGTTGAAATTTATTGAAAGAGATAATATAGTGTAGTCGTCATCACATCTGGTTTAAAGTCCTCGTTTTAACCCTCAGTGGGACAATACTTTTGAGAAACAAACAAACAAAAACAAACTATAAAATAGATTCACTTGTGTAATTGTTTTTACAATTTGGTTATCTTAAATCTGTGAATATATACAAAACCTCCATATGATAATACTGTAGCTAATTTACTTACTTCTACTGGTGAAAAGATAATAACTTAGACCCTGTTTGGCTGTGATCTGTGATAAAATTGGGGATTGGAACCAGGACCTTCTGTATGCAAAGCAGACATGATGACCACTACACTATGGAACCACAAAACCACCACAAAATACAGATATGGTTATGTATTACTCAACAGTAACCGTGAGTACTGTAGCTGGATTTCTATATAGTAAATGATGACATGAAACCATTTCTAGACATATTCACTGATTTCAAGCGGTGTATTACCGTAATAGTAGATCACTTTTACTTGTTTGCAGAAATAAATGCTTGACATACACAGAATGATCTACTATACAATCTGCATATAAAACAAATGGCTCTACTGTGGATCAAACCCAGGCCCTTCTGGAGGTGAAACACACGTTATTCCTACCATTCTACAGAACTACATGCTGTTAGCAAAGGTTTTTAAAACCATATATGTTTGAAATGCAACAAAATACAGTTATGATTAATAAAGGTGAGTAAAGCAGTTGTTATAAAAAAGAATGTTTGATACTGTATTTACAGTTGTGACATCAATAAAAATAAAATAATAAGGCTGGCTGTTTAACATTTACTAGCTGGATGCAAAGCTCTTGCCTCACTAATTAAACATGTGATCCTGTATTTGAACCAAGAACAGAAAGCTGTGGCTGCAGTGGGTACAGACTTTACAAAAAAAATTATAATTGCAGACTGAAAAAATGGCCTGGTCTGATGAATCTTGATTTCTGTTCTTTCAATTTGCCCTGTTAAATGGTTGGCTCCATCGTTTAGTGGTCGCATGTAAGTTTGTTCCCAGTGAAACATACAACATTTATAGAAAGGTAAGGTTGGGTAGAGTAGTTATGATTATATTTAAGCTTACTAAGCTGTAGAAACAAAATCAGTCTAAAATTTTGGAGTTGAAATATATAATATATCATTTAAAGCAGTTATGATGGATGCTAGACTATGGAAGCAGTTGCTCAAAGTTGCTAGCTAAATATAATATGTGTCTAATATGTAAGATACTGTTAGTTAATGCAGGGAAAATCTTGAAAATACCTGACACCTGTCAAGTGAGTGTGAAGTGTATAGTGAAAGTAATTAACTTCTTCTTCTTCTTCTTTCGGCTGCTACCTTTAGGGGTCGCCACAGCAGATCATCTGTCTCCATTCTAGAAGGCCAAAGAGGAGGTTTATGGATGTGGTGAGGGAAGGCATGCAAGTTTGAAAGAGGCAGATGTAACGGACAGGGTGGTATGGAGTTGGATAGTGCACTGTGGCGACCCCTAACAAAAGCAGCCGAAAGAGGAAAAGGAGAAGAAGAAGAAGAAGAAGAAGAAGGTTATTTGTTTCTCAAAGAGTTTTTTTTCTTTTTTTTTTTTTTTTATAAATAATCAATTTAATATAATTCCATTGTAAAAAAAAGAAGAATTTACAAACAAGTGTAACTGATCAACCTTTTAAAAAACATAAGCATTGCTATCTTTTTTTATACTTCTTCATAGCATGGTTCCACTGGAGGTCAAGACCAGGAGCTTCTGCTTTTGGGAGAGATGTGACAACCACTAGACTATGGAACCACATGAGCTTTGGTCAAAGGTGACAAGGGGATGGTTGACAGAATTAAAG
Organism: Silurus glanis; assembly: GCA_014706435.1. Lineage (NCBI taxonomy): Eukaryota > Metazoa > Chordata > Actinopteri > Siluriformes > Siluridae > Silurus > Silurus glanis. Next base: position 1,565,999 of record JAAIIK010000122.1, read on the forward strand.
ATGCAAAAGTAAAAGCACAAGTATCTATATAATTTATTCCCAATTAAGTTAATATTAAAAGAGAACAAGTTGCATTCAGCTAACACCTTCCACACTCAGCAGGTTCCAGCATTTCTCTTTGGGATAGTAAAAAGCAAGAATATGTGAGTAGAGAGAAAGAGGAACAATTTAATTTATCTGAATTCTTCAAAAACATGGATCATACCTATCATGATGACACAGTGCCCTTTCAGTGGTTGCTAAACTACAAGAAAACCTGCAGCAGTTTCAGTTCAATATCTCTCCTCCAATATTCACCCTTACTGGTGGCAAACACACAAACATACCCATTTTTTGTTGTGTTTACTCAGTGCTTTCTGTGTGTATAGCAGACATGATGACTGATACACTATGGAACCAGTTGCTTAAAGTTTGAAGTTAAACATGCGTACGTCATACGATAATGATCATTCATACAAAATCCTGCCTGATGAGGCAGATCCTGAATTTTGTTTCTTCTTTTTCCTGGAAATAAATGTTTTTGTTTTGTTACTCAAATGTATGGTTCTACAGGAGATAACGTCATAACTACAGCACTATGGACCCGGAAACTTAATGGTTCAGCTGAATCTTCAATGTTAACGTTAGTGAAATTCTTGAGAATGCCAGTGGGCAGTTTGTTCATGGACTACATTTATTGGCAAAATATACAATTATCCATGTAAAATGTGTGGTTCCACTGGGGATTGAACCCAGGATCTTCTGCATGTAAAGCAGATGTGATGACTATGGAAGCAAAGATAAGTGTTCTATTGTGGAATGTAAATCCAGCTAGCATAGTTATCTTGACTTCCCAACAGTAATTTATTTTCTCTAATAGAAAGTACTTTACTCACCCTACTGGTGACAAATACATAATTTTACTTTAGTACTGTATGATCACTACACTATGGATACAACTATTTTATATAAATTTGCATACATTATGTAGGATAATTAGAAAACTAATGGATGGAAATCATGAAAATGCCTTTAATACAATCTAACCACTTTTACAGAGTGAGACACTGGCTGTCAGCTTGTCTACTGTCTCCTGGATTGAACCCTGGACTTTCTGCATGTAAAGCAGGACTGAGAATAACCAAACTATGGAACCACAAAGCCTTCATTAATGAGGAAAATGTTAAAAGATATCAAGTATCAAGATTTCCTCTCATTAAATAACAGTAAATTACAATATGTGTGCACACTGTAGGTGGTGAAACTTCCATTGGATGCCTGAACTTCAATTTGTCTAAAAATAAAAAAACAACAAAAATCTTTCAGCAGCAGAAACTTTCTCACACCACTGTAGGTGCGAGAACATAGAAGAGACATACTGTAAAAGCTGTGGGGTAATGAGGTGCTGGTCTGTTTTTGGCTTAGTAGGCAAGTACCAGTGTTTTAAATCTGATGCAGGCATCTAGAGTAGACCAGTGGATGGAGTGTAGCAGTAGGATGGTGTGGGAAAACCTTGCATGAAGAAGGCTGATCAGCTGCAGAAGTTGAATGTCTTGAAGAGGCAGACCTGCCAGAAACAAGTTCAGTACCTGCCTTTCATAATACCCTTGTGGCTGATGAACACAAATATCCACAAACAGTGACATCCAGCTCGATCACTCAGCCATGTGTTCCTTTACTCATTTCCTACATTTAATTTACATTTAAAAGCTAAATCCTGTCTACACTTCAAAGGGAAGAACAATATAAAATATCTGGGCAGAGTTTGCTCTGGTTTCTTTCTGACTCCGATGAACCTAAAGTGTTTCATGTATTTTGCTACGCTGTTATAAACTTCTTCATTTCCGATCATCGTTGTTCTCATAATTTTTTCTTACAAAATCTAGTGGAACTGCTTTCCAGAAGAATAAATTGGGACTAAATGTGGAATACAATGCTCAAAAATCACATACCATATTTATGACCAGGTGACCCAATACTTTTGGAAATATAGTGTATGTATGTATGTATGTATGTATGTATGTATGAATATATGTTTATTTAACTTACAAGCTTTTGTCTTTGTTTCCATAGTGTAGTGGCAATCACCTCTGCTTTATAAGCGTGATGTTAAAAGAGCAAGCCCCAGTAGAACTTGACATGTTTAACATGAACAGTTTTACCCTTGCCACAAATTAGTAACAAGACTTCATGACCTGCCATTTCAGCATTTTTAAGATTTTCCCTAATTAATGAGCAGTATTCTACAACTTGCTCAACATAAAATATTAAGGTCAGCTATATGTTGCCACTAAGATTGTTTAACAAAACCTCATGAACATTAGCATTATTAAGGTTTTGCATGCAGAAGGTTCAGGGGTTTGGCCCCTAGAGGGATCATGCATTTGAGAAACAAAGCAAGAAAAAAAAATTTAAGTGACCTTTTGCATGTAAAGCAGGTATTGTGACTACTACCAGAATGGCTCATAAGTCAATTAAATGTACATGTATGTTTTAGGATTCTGTTCATTAATAAGGAAAAATCTTGAAAAGCCTAAAATCTCCTCTATCCTGATATTAATGGAGAAGGTCACCGTTCGTGTTCTTCTAAAATCCGCCTCCATTGGTCTGGTTTATATTACCACTTCATAAAGTTATCCACCAGTTCTCTGTTCTCCAATGCAGAGGCGGCTTTCTTGGCTAATGTGAGGTTCCATAGTTTAGTAGTCATCATGTCTGCTTTGCTTGCAAGCTCTTCTAGGTTTGATCTCCAGCAAAACCATGCATTTGAGATATTTGCTACTGATCTTTTGCACAACATTTTGTTTACATTTTTTGTTACTGTTCACTTTACGTCTTTTACACACCACAGTGTGCAATATACAACAGGTTTACTGGTGGCGCTATTTTGTATTTTGTGTATTTGTCTTACCCTGTCTTGTGTTGTCTTGCACTGTTTGTACCAGGTTGCCTATGCCTATGGTGCACTTTATTTGGTGAGAACACTCACTAGTCCTTAACCCTGTGTTTTCTGTGATTGTTGTATGTAGCACCAGGGATCAGGAGGAACGTTGTTTCATTTCACTGTGTAATGCGTTGGCTATATATGGTTGAAATGACAATAAAAGCTTCTTGACTTTGACTTGACTTGAAATGCAGGGTTCCGCTGGGGATTCAACCCAGGACCTTCTGTGTACAAAGTACATGTGATGACTACTACACTATAAAACCAGCTGTGAAGAGACTCTATGTGCATCTAGCTAATAGGATACTGCTAATTAGTCTTAGTACTTTTTTTATGCTTATCTTTTTTTTTTTGGTTCCACTGTAGGCATTGAACTTTCCATGTTTGTTGTGGGTTATTTTTGTATAATAAGAATAAGGATAGCTTTTATTTGTCACATATACATTACAGCAGAGTGAAACTCTTTCTTTGCATATCCCAGCTTGCTCAGAAGGATGAGCCAAGACATAGCGCCCCTGGTGGCAGCTAAGAGTGGCAGCTTGGTGATACTGGAGCTTGAAGCCCTGACCTTTCATTCAGTAATTGTTGTTCATAAAACTTTGTTTTTACAGCTGAATTAATTTGTAACCCTGTGCAAATAAATTATCACCATTACTCGTGACAAACATACAACCTTAACTCTTTTTAATTATGTTTCATAAACGTGGTTTTATTAGTTATTCTTCTCATGCAAAGCAGACATGATGACCACTACACTGTGGAACCCCCTAGTGGGTTTGAGATAGACAGAAGTACTTAATTACTTTTAGCATTCTTTATAATGATTAAGAAATCATTATTATTTCAAGCTTCAGCAGCATAAATGAGCAGAAATAACGATTCAGGCAACATTTTTCCAGATTGCAACTATCCAGTTTTGTAAAGCTTGTTCCCAATGTACCCTCAGCTTTCTGTTCAGTTAAGAGGATTTAAAGTACAAGTTATTTTCAAATACTGCAGTACATGATTAATTCATTAATATGAGGAAGATTAATCATTATCGTTGATCCTCGTAGAGTGGCTAAGAGGAGCTACTCTAAAAAGCTGTAAAATCAGTTTTCAGCCAACGACCCTGCTTCAGTGAAGAAAGGCCTGAGAGACATGGTGCATTGAGATGATTGTGGATTTTAGGAGAAATCCGCCGCACTCCTCACACTCACCATTCTGGGCCCCACGATCTCTCAGGGCATGTAGTGGGACAATCACATTGACTCCATTGTTAAAAAGGCTTAACAGAGGATGTACTTCCTTCACCAGCTTAGGAAGTTCAACCTGCCACAGGAGTTGCTCACACAGCTCTAATCATCGAGTCTGTCCTGTGCACTTTAATGACTGTCTGGTTTGGCTCAGCTACAAAATCAGACATCAAAACACTAACGAGTACAGTTTAGACAGCTGAAAGTATCATTGGTGTCCCCCTGTCCACTTTTCAAGAACTGTATACATCCAGAGTGAGAAAAAGGGCTCTGAAAATCGTTTTGACCACTACACTATGGAACCAGCATGTGAAGCAGAGGTGATCACAACCACACTATGGTTTTTATAAAAATAAGAAACACACTCTTACATAATATTTGTTTTACAGTAATCCCCCATTTATCGTGGTGGTTACATTCCAGAACTGCCTGCAATAAACGAAAAAACGCGATAAATGTACATCACACCACAAATGCTATTTTATGAATACATTACTGTATTGTATTAACATTTTACTTCATTTCATTATTAATGGTTATGTTTTGATTCATAAATTTCATTATTTAAACAAAAAACTCCATAAAAACAATTCCCTGTAAGTTTGTTGGTCAATCACGCTATCCGTGAGAGACCAGGAAAATCAGCTATATTAATTAGTTATGTGGCAAATGTAACTCCACAATAAACCAGGGGTACGAGATTCAAATTGCAGTAAAGTGGGGGATTAGTGTATACATAGTTCTACTGGGAGTCAAACACAGGATCTCCTGCATGTAAAGCAGAAGTGATAAATCACTACACGATGGAATCTGTTTATTTATTTATTTATTTATTTATTTATTTATTTATTTATTTTTTCCATTAAGATGCTGGAGATCTATCACTAAGTGATCATGAGCCTACTGTGTGTGTGGTCTTCTGAGGAAGCGGCATTTTACTCAATAATGTCAGCAGCAGTAATAAACTCATTTGCATGGCTAAAACTATTATTGGGCAGTGAGTTTTTAATTAATTTTAAATTATAAGTTTAATTTATATTTTTCCTCTGAGATTTTTAAATAAACATCTCTAAAAATAGAGAGATGTTTCTATTTATGCACATTGGACCTAAACCTTCTCAGCAGCAGGTTCCATATTGTAGTGGTCTTCACATCTGCTTTACACGCAGGAGGTCCTGGGTTTGACCACCAGTGAAGCCATGCCTTTGAGTCTCTGATTCTACTTCTGTAATGCTTTTTGTCCATTGCAGTTACAAGCACAATGCAGTAACATGCAAAACTGTTTATTTATTTGCAGAATTGTGTAAAAATTTGTGGGAAAATATTAGCTTTCTTAACATAACTGGTGATTTTTTGTAAATAAACCTCGTTCGCGTTTGCATTGTTCCACTGGAGGTTGAACCCAGGACCTTCTGTGTGTAAAGCAGATGTGAGGACCACTATACTATGGAACCAAACCATCATCTACACAGCATAAATGAGCAGAAATAACGATTCAGGCAACATTTTTCCAGATTGCAACTATATAGTTTTGGGAAACTTTTTCCTAATGTACCCTCAGCTTTCTGTTCTTGGTTGATAGGAATTCAAGTTCTTTTCAAATAATGTAGTACATGATTAATTCATTAACATGTAAAAGATTCATCCTCATCGTTGATCCTCATAGAGTGGCTAAGAGGAGCTACTCTAAAAAGCTGTAAAATCAGTTTTCAGCCAACGACCCTGCTTAGAGGCCTGAGAGACATGGTGCAGTCATAATAATCTGGAGCTTAACACGCTCAAAACAGTGGAGATGAGTGTGACATTTGAGTCAGTGAATTTTCCAAGTTTAATAAAAAAATTTCGACTGAGATTTTGAGAGAGATGTTTCTATTTATGCACATTGGTCCTGAACCTTCTCAGCACCAAATTCCATAGTGTAGCGGTCATCATGTCTGCTTTACACGCAGAAGGTCCCAGTGGAGCCATACCTCTGATTCTACTTCTACTACTGTAATGCTTTTTGTCAATTGCTGTCACAAGAACAATGCAGAAATATACCAACCTGTTTATTTATTTGCAGAATTGAGTAAAAAATATGTGGAAAAATCTTAACTTTCTTACCATAACTGGAAAAAAAAAAACATCAACCTCATTCACATTTGCCAGCTGCATGGCTGTCTTGTAGTTCGTGATCGCCTGGATGCCCTGCCACATGCGCCGGGTGTCTCCCCTGTCCTAAAAGTGGCTGTGGATTCTCTTGCCGTGTGCGCGCTTCGCCTCTCTGATGGCACGGGACAGTTTGGCCCTCGCAGTATTTAAGGCCATCATGTCCCCTGCTCTAAAGGCGGAGTCTCTAAATTTTAGTAGCGCATGCACCTTGGTTGGAGCATGTGGTGATGGTCTTGGAGATGGTCACATCATCGATGCACTTGCCGATGTAGCTGGTCACTGATGATGTGCACTCCTCCAAGTTGATGAAAATCGCTGTTGGTTGCTGCCTCCCTAAACATGTGCCAGTCAGTGCAATCCAGTCCTGCAAAGCGGGTTGCAAAGTCCACATTCTGGTGAAATTTAGGGAGCACAGTCCTGAGCTTGAATCCACTGTGTTGTTTTTTTTTTGTTAATTTTGCTAGCTTGGGGGTTTCAATTTAGCGGTAATGTATTATGTGTTATCGGCCAGAGCAGCCCCTTTAAGAAGGTAGCAGATGTAGGTAAGACATGTGACCGAGGCATTTTGACATGCATCAAAAGTGAGTCATAGACAGATGTGGTGGAGAGAATCTGGTAATTTTCCAAAATAAAACATTGTTCAGAATCAGATAATAAATAAAACGAATATAATGTAAGTTATGTATTGTTTCTGTGTGGACTGGTACCAATTGTCCGTGGCCCGGGGATTGGGGACCACTGCACTAAAGTAGACTAAAGAACTTGTAATCCTGTCAACTGAGAACAGAAAGCTGAGGGTATGTTGGGAACAAGTTTCCCAAAACTGTGTAGTTGCAATATGGACAGTTTTTACCTGAATCGATATTTCTGCTCATTTATGCTGTTTAATTGACAGTGTGATTTGATAGTGTAGTGGTCATCACTTCTTTTTTACATGGTTTTTTACAGGTTTATTTTTTTTGTCACCAGTTATGTTTAGAAAGCTAAAATATTCCCACAATTTTTTACTCAATTCTGCAAATAAATATATATTTATAAAATGTGTGTGTTTCTGCATTGTGCTTGTAACGGCAATGGACCACAAAAGTAAAAATAGTGGCTCAAACGCATGGCTCCAATGGGGGTTGAACGCAGGACCTTCTGTGTGTAAAGTAGACGACCACTACACTATGGAACCTGCAGCTGAAAAGGCTGATGTTTCAACTCTCAATTGAAAAAAGATTTATTAAACTTAGAAAACTCACTGACTCAAATGTCACACGCATCTCCACTGTTTTGAGCGTGTTAAGCGCCAGGATTTTATGACTGCACCATGTCTCTCAGGCCATTCTACAATGAAGCAGGATAGTTGGCTGAAAACTGATTTTCCAGCTTTTTGGACTAGCTCCTCTTAGCCACTATATAAAAATCAATGATGAGGATTAATCTTCCTTATATTATTGAATAATCATGTACTACATTATTTGAAAAGCACTTAAATTCCTGTCAACCGAGAACGGAAAGCTGATGGTACATTGGGAACAAGTTTTCCAAAAGTGTATAGTTGCAATCTGGAAAAATGTTGCCCGAATCGTTATTTCTGCTCATTTATGCTATGGTGGAACCCTTGTGGCTCCATAGTGTAGTGGTCATCATGTCTACTTTACACACGGGAGGTCCTAGTTCCCAGTGGAACTATACAGCTGGCAAACCTGAATAAGGTTTATATTTTTGTCACAAATTGTTACGCAGTCCTGTAAATAAATAAACAGTTGCTGTTGTGCTTGTAACAGCAACGGACAAAAAACATTACAAAAGTAAAAATAATGGCTCAAACGCATGACTCCACTGGGGGTTGAACCCAGGACCTTCTGCGTGTAAAGCAGACGTGATGACCACTACACTATGGAACCTGCAGCTGAGAGGGTTGATGTCCAATGTGCATAAATAGAAACATCTCTTTTAAAATCTCAGTGGAAAAATATTTATTAAACTTAGAAAACTCACTGACTCAAAAGTCACACTCATCTCCACTGTTTTGAGTGTGTTAAGCTCCAGGTTTTTATGACTGAACCATTTCTCTCAGGCCTTTCTACACTGAAGTAAGGTTTTGGCTGAAAACTGATTTTACTGCTTTTTAGAGTAGCTCCTCTTAGCCATTGAATGAGGATCAATGATGAGGATTAATTTTCCTCATATTAATAAATCATGCACTACAGTATTTGAAAATAACTTGTAATCCTGTCAATCAAGAACAGAAAGCTGAGGGTACGTTGTGAACAAATTTCTCAAAACTGTATAGTTTAAGAGCCCCTCTGGTTCCATAGTGTAGTGGTTATCACATCTGCTTTACATGCAGAAGATCCTGGGTTCAAGCCCCAGTGGAACCATGCAGCTGGCAAATCTGAATAAGGTTCATGTTTTTGTCACCAGACATGGTAAGAAAGCTAAGATTTTTCCCACAGATTTTTACTCAATTCTGCAAATAAATAAACAGGTTGGTATGTTTCTGCATTGTGCTTGAAGAAGCAATGGACAAAAAGCATTACTGAATTAGAGGCTCGAGGGAATGGCTCCATTGGGGGTCGAACCCAGGACCGCCTGCGTGTAAAGCAGATGTAATGACCACTACACTATGGAACCTGATACTGAGAAAGTTCATGTCCAATGTGCATAAATAGAAACATCACTCTCAAAATCTCAGAGGAAAGATACAAATTAAACTTAGAAACCTCACTGAATCAAATGGCGCCAGGTTTTGCCCAATAATAGTTTTAGCCATGCAAATGAGTTTATAACTTTTGCTGACATTACTGAGTAAAATGGCGCTTCCTTAGAAGACCACACACAGTAGGCTCATGACCACTGAGTGATAGATCTCCAGCATCCTAATGCACTTAACGCAAAAAAAAAAAAATCAAGTAAAAAAATAAAAATAAAAAACAGGTTCCATCGTGTACTGATTTATCACTTCTGCTTTACATGCAGGAGATCCTGTGTTTGACTCCCAGTGGAACTAAGTATACAATAATCCTCTGGTTTACCACGGTTTGAATCTCGTACCCCCGGTTTATCGTGGAATTGCATTTGACACATAACTAATTAATATAGCTGATTTTCCTCGTCTCTTGCGGATTACATGATTGACCAACAAACTTACAGGGAATTGCTTTTATGGAATGTTTATGAATCAAAATATAATCAATAATTATGAAATGAAGTAAAATGTTAATACAGTACAGTACTGTATGCATAAAATATCATTTGTGGGGTGGTGTCCATTTATCGTGTTTTTTCCCCGTTTATTGCAGGCAGTTCTGGAATGTAACCATCGCGATAAACGGGGGATTACTGTAAAACAAATTATTATGTAAGACTGTGTTTCTTATTTTAATAAAAACCATAGTGTGGTTGTGATCACCTCTGCTTCACATGCTGGTTCCATAGTGTAGTGGTCAAAATGATTGATCCGTTCAATGATCCTTTCAGCTGTCTATACTGTCCTCGATAAAGTTTTGATGTCCGATTTTGTAGCTGAGCCAAACCAGACAGTCATTAAAGTGCACAGGACAGACTCGATGATTAGAGCTGTGTGAGCAACTCCTGTGGCAGGTTGAACTTCCTAAGCTGGTGAAGGAAGTACATCCTCTGTTAAGCCTTTTTAAAATGGAGTCAATGTGATTGTCCCACTACATGCCCTGAGAGCGGGTGGTGCCCAGGAACCTGAATGACTCCACTGCTGCCATATTGCTGTTCATGATGGTGAATGCGGGTTTTTCCTAAAATCCACACTAATTTCCACTGTTTTGAGCGTGTTAAGCTCCAGGTTTTTAATGACTGCACCATGTTTCTCAGGCCTTTCTTCACTGAAGCAGGGTCGTTGGTTAAAAACTGATTTTCCAGCTTTTTAGAGTAGCTCCTCTTGCCACTCTACGAGGATCAGTGATAATGATTAATCTTCCTCATATTAATGAATTAATCATGCACTACAGTATTTGAAAAGAACTTGAATTCCTGTCAACCAAAACGGAAAGCTGAGGGTTTGTTGGGAACAAGTTTCTTTGGGCGTGACCAACTACGGAAGCTCTTATGACACCACGTCTGTCTTGAGTAGAAGGGGTCGACCTGAGGGATAAAGGTGGGGCGGAGCCTTAACTCAGGTCGACCCCTTCTAACATCATTCGCGCTTTCTTCCCGTGAGGGACTACACTAAGCTCTCAGCACATCCAGTTCTCGGCTGTTTTTCGCTTAACTGTTCATCGTGCGGGCCATCATTGGATTCCGCCACCGAACGCGAGATCAGTCATACGGGATCGTGCTGAGCGACATCACGGAATAGCGTCCGCGTCGAGGCGAGCTATTCCTATTCCAACCTGCTGGGTATTAAGTTACACCGTAGGGACGTAGTAGCGTCAAGCTAATTACAGGCTTAGCACGTCAAGGCGAAGCCTTCGGAGGGCTAACTACCCTGCGAACATCGGCAGACTAACGTGTTGTGACGAGTCTAGTATTCTCCGTACTCAGCCATGTCGACGGTCATCCCCCCCACCAAAAGGAATGAGTCGAAGATCAGGGAGGTTGCATCCCACCCGTGTCCATCATCATCATGTGGAGCAACCATCTCGGGCAGGGACCCGTGCATGGGCCCTAAGCACGCTCAAACGTCGCTTGCGGACCCGCAAGTATGTGCTTACTGCGTGTCAATGCCGGTGAAACATTTGGAGAGATGGCTGAGAGTAGCGGTGGCTAACCAACAGGACCCGTGTCTGTCCGGCGCTGCCGCAAGGTCTACGGCCGTCGAACATCAGCTGCGAGCTACCACGAGCTGGGCAGACCTGATGGAGGCCGAATCGCCGGTCATGCCGCCTCTGTTTGATAACCTCCTCGCGGAGGATGAGGAACGACCGTGCGACGATGACGCAGATGCGAACTGGGACCTCCTCGACTTGGATATGAAGGACGAGGATTAGGACGACAGTGGTCCCTTCCCGGCCCAACAGTCGAGACCCCAGAGCGCGGGCGATGCAACCTCACAGGCTGATGGTAACCTGCACGAGGTATGCAAGCGAGCCGCAGCTAAGCTAGGACTAGCTTGGCCCGTGGCCCAGGACGCGGAGGGAGCTGTGAGAGACCTTTACGACGGGAAAAGGCTGCCACCTGCTCAACCCGCTGCTAGACAGCTCTGGAAAAATCGAGAGATTGACGGCGTCCATCCATCAGAGGATGTATAAATATGCAGCGCAGTCAGTGTGCTCGCTAAATGCGGTGACTTTGCTGTCCGCGTACCAGGCGGAGATTTTAGAGGAGATGGGACGAAAGCTCGACACGGGAGTACCTAACCCGGTACTTTGGGACGAGATCTGTGTGGTGAACGACCTAGTCCTGCGCTCTTCACGAGGTGCGGTTCAGGGCTGCGGCCGCTTGATGGGCTTGGCTGTGTCAGGTGAGAGAGCGTTGTGGCTTAACCTGTCAGGCTTGGGTGTCACACAGAAAGCGGAGGTCATGGATGCTGCCTACGATCCCGCTAAAGGTCTGTTTGGTCTAGCTCTAGAAAAGGTGAGAGAAACCAGCACTCTCAGGAAACAGGAGGACGAAGCTTTCAACCTCTGTTTGCCTCGTAAGCTGTCTCAGAACCCGCCCTCTCAGCCAGCGCGACAGGGTTTTGCCGCAGCCGCGGCTGCGAGAGGGAGACCGATGAGCGCGAGGAGTGCAAGATCGGCTCTCGGCAGACAGCAAGCTGGTCAACGTCCGAGATTGGATGGCTCGGGACCATGGGGAAAGCATTCATTTGCGGCCGTGGCGGCTAGAAACCGTCCGCCCCACCCCGAGGAGCGGAAGAAGAAGCGTGCGACCTGACACGCGAATGTTCTCCTATCCTCCTTTCTCCGCTGGCGAAAAAAAGGAGAAGGGAACACAGCCCGGTTCTAAGTTCCGTAAGGGCTTCCTCCCTAGTTTCTCCTCGGGTTCGAGGAATAAGGGAAAATGTTCAGTGTCACCAAGCACTCACGACATTTGTTCACTCGCACATCAGTTCAGACGATTGCGCAAAAAAGATTTTATCATTGCATCCAAGCCGCGGGCTGAGGGCGATGTGTTAAAAAATAAAAAACACAATAAATGGGGCACTTTCGCATCCAGGCGATCAGCCGAGGGCGATAGAGTGCAAAAATTCCAAGAATTCAGCCTGCACCCCCCTAGTTTTACAGCTGCAGGGCGCGCTCGCTCTGCCAGCGGAGCCCAGCGCGGCGACGGTTGTGACGTCATCAACGCGTGACCAGAGTTGTGTACGCAGGGGTTCCCTTTCTGCGTGCCTCGTCAATTGGCGCGCATGCGCTGTTCATCCGTGGGTGTTAAGCACGATTTCACGAGGATACAGGCTTCAATTCGCAATGAAACCACCCAGATTCAACGGTGTGTTGGTCTCGGTGGCCGAAGGAGAGTCGGCTCGCGTCCTAACGGCCGAGATCGACTCTCTTTTGAGCAAAAGTGCAATCAGAGTTGTTCCGGAGGCGGAAAGCCGTCAGGGTTTTTACTCCCGGTACTTTGTGATCCCGAAGAGAGGAAGAGAGATCTCTTCATCCGATCTTGGACATGCGTGTGTTAAACAAGCACCTGAGAAAATATTCATTCAGAATGTTGACACACAAAGCACTCTGTCGGTCGATCCGTCCAAACGATTGGTTTGTGACGATCGATCTATCGGACGCGTATTTTCACATAGACGTTTACACGTCACACAGAAAATATTTGAGGTTTGCACACAGAAGCACTGCCTACGAGTTTCAAACCATTCCGTTCGGACTGTCTCTCGTTCCGAGAACTTTCAGCAAGTGTGTGGAGGCGGATCTTTTGCCATTGAGAAACAGCGGGATTCGGATTTTGTCTTATATAGACGATTATCTGATATGCTCCTCGTCAAGAGAGCGAGCGATCAGAGATGCGGAGAGCGTAGTCACACATCTCTGCAACTTGGGTTTCAAAATAAACAGGGAAAAGAGCCGCTTGTGTCCCGCGCATTGCGCGGAATATCTAGGACTCAGTATAGATTCCCTCTCCTATCGAGTCACGCTGACGCTGTATGAGAGAATCGCATCTCTCATACAGTGTCGCTCCCGTTTTCGGGCGGGGACTATGGTCCCGTTCCGAGTGTGCTTACGAATGCTGGGTTTAATGGCCTCAGTGATTTCTGTGGTGCGTCTGGGACTTCTCATGATGAGAGATTTTCAGAGATGGTTCGTGCAGTTGTGCTTATGTCCCCGACGTCATCTCAATCGGCTGGTCAAAATAACGCATACGTGCGTCTTAGCGCTCCGCCAATGGGGATGCCCCGCGACTCTTCGGTCGGGGATTCCCTTGGGGGCGGTGTCGTCGAGGGTTACTATGATGACGGACGCGTCTTTGGCGGGCTGGGGCGCGACCCTTATGGGCAGAGCTGTGAACGGCGTTTGGCCTCCACAGCTAATCCCGAGACATATAAACTACTTAGAGTTGTTGGCAGTGTTTCTAGCGCTGAAACATTTTCTGGCTTTCATAAAGGGCCAACATGTGTCGGTGAAAACCGACAATTCCACAGTGGTCGCATACATCAACCGGCAGGGGTGTGTGCGCTCCCTCCAGTTGCATCAGTTAGTGAGGAAACTGATAATGTGGTGCGACACGAGGCTTTTGTCCATCAGAGCGACTCATGTTCCAGGCATATGGAACAAGGTTGCGGATCTGTTGTCCAGGGGAAACCCCCTGTACGGGGAATGGAAACTGCACACCCAGGTGGTGTAGCAGATATGGCAGAGATACGGCCGGGCTGCCGTAGATCTCTACGCCTCGCGAGAAAACGCTCAGTGTCCTCTGTACTTTTCTCTAAGGGACAAAGATGCACCGTTGGGTGTGGATGCGTTAGCCCACCCATGGCCAAAAGTTCTTCTCTACGCATTCCCTCCACTGAGCTTGATTTCCCCCACCCTGGCCAGGGTCAGGGAACTCTGCTTGTCACTGATTCTGATAGCTCCACGTTGGGCGTCCAGACACTGGATCGCAGAAATAGTTCAGCTACTGTCAGATCAGCCGTGGCCACTCCCTCCACGGAAGGAACTTCTGTCCCAGGCGGGTGGGGAGATTTATCATCCGCACCCGGACAGGATAGCTCTCTGGGCCTGGCCCGTGAGAGGTGGAACTTGAGTGTGGCAGGTTTACCCCCATCGGTTATACACACTATCCAGAGTGCTAGGGCCTCGTCTACTCGCACGCTTTATGACAATAAATGGTGAGTTTTTGAGGAGTGGTGTGGCCGTGGTCACATTGTCTCTTTCCAGTGTTCTGTGGGAGACATTTTGTGCTAGAGGGAAAGCTTTTTCTACATTGAGGGTTTATCTGGCGGCTATTTCTGCGTGTCATGTCGGGTTTAGTAACGAGCCTGCGGGTCGGCACCCTTTGATTAGTCGGTTTATGAAAGGTGCACGCCGTAATAGGGGCCGGTGTCTCGGTGGTTAGTGCCTCAGTGGGACCTGTCTTTGGTTTTGGAGGCCATTTCTCATCACCCCTTCGAGCCGGTGGATGGCATAGGGCTGAAATTTCTTTCTCTTAAGACGGCACTGCTTGTGGCTCTAGTGACTGCTAAGCATGTGAGCGAGCTGCAAGCCCTGTCTGTCATTCCATCCTGTTTACAGTTTGCCCCTGGGCTCACGAAAGTTTCCTTTCGCCCTAACCTGGCGTTTGTACATAAAGTGGTGGATTCTTCTTATAGATGTCCCGTTACGGAACTTTTGGCTTTCCAACCTCCTCTGTTCTCATCTCAGGAGGAGGAGAGATTGAGTTCCTTGTGCCCAGTGCGGGCCCTCTGTACGTATGTCAGGAGAACAGTGGGTTTCAGGAAGTCTGACCAGCTGTTTGTGTCTTGGGCTACCCCTCACAAAGGGAAGCCCCACTGGATTGTGGAGGCTATATCTCTAGCGTATGAATGCTGTGTTTCTCAGGCACCTGCGGGTCTGAGGGCCCACTCTACTAGAGGGATGGCGACATCATGGGCCCTACTTAAGGGAGTTTCTGTTCAGGAGATTTGTGTGGCGGCTGGTTGGGCTATGCCACACACCTTTGTGCGGTTTTATAGACTAGATGTGTCTGAGTCATCCTTGGCACATGCAGTGCTGGGAGCCAGACATCCTAAGCCCATGTGATTGGGTGTAGCGGGATCATGTGCAATCCGGGAGTGGTCTATATCTCCCATAGTGAAACACAGAGCGAAGTTAGAAAAAGAACGATGGGTTACTTAACGTAATCCCGGGTTCTTTGATAACAGAGTGAGGTGTTTCACCAGCACTTCCCCTTCTTGCACGGGGACGGGAAGAAATCTCGCTGCAATGTTGTTAGAAGAGGTCGACCTGAGGGATAAAGGTGGGGCGGAGCCTGATCTCAGGTCGACCTGTCTGTCAAGACAGACGTGGTGTCATAAGAGCTTCCGTAGTTGGTCACGCCCAAAACGATTCCCATAGTAAAACACCTCACTCTGTTATCAAAGAACCCGGGATTACGTTAAGTAACCCATCGTTTGTTTTTTGTCACAAATTGTTACGAAATCCTGGACATAAATAAACAGTTTTGCATGTTTCTACATTTTGCTTGTAACAGTAATGGACAAAAAGTAGACAAGTAGAATCAGAGGCTCAAGGGAATGACTCAACCTGGGTCGAACCCAGGACCTTCTGCATGTAAAGCAGACGTGATGACCGCTACACTATGGAACCCGCAGCTCAGAAGGTTGATGTTAATTTATGCTATGGTGGAAAACGTGTGGCTCCATAGTGTAGTGGTCATTACGTCTGCTTTACATGCAGCGGGTCCTGTTTTCGACACCCCGGTGGAACCATGCAGCTGGCAAACATGAATGAAGTTTATATATTTGTCACAAATTGTTATTCAATCCTGGAATTAAATAAACAATTTGCATGTTTCTGCATTGTGCTTGTAACAGCAATGGACAAAAAGCATTACAAAAGTAGAATTAGAAGCTTAAGAGCAAGGCTCCACTGGGGTTCGAACCCAGGACCTTCTGCCTGTAAAGCAGACGTGATCCAGGTTTTTATGACTGAACCATTTCTCTTAGGCCTTTCTACACTGAAGCAGGGTCATTGGCTGAAAACTGATTTTACATCTTTTTAGAGTAGCTCCTCTTAGCCAATCTATGAGGATCAATGATGAGGATTAATTTTCAGAATCATGCACTACAGTATTTGAAAAGAACTTGTAATCCTGTCAGTCGAGAACAGAAAGCTGAGGGTACATTGGGAACAAGTTTCCCAAAACTGTAGATGCAAGCTGGAAAAAGGTTGCCTGAATCGATATTTATGCTCATTTATACTTTTTGGGCACCCATGTGGTTCCATAGTGTAGTGGTCATCACATCTGCTTTACACGCAGAAGGTCCTGGGTTCAAACCCCAGTGGAACCATGAAGCTGGCAAACCTGAATGAGGTTTATGTTTTTGTCACCAGTTATGGTAAGAAAGCTAAGATTTTCCTGCAAATTTTTACTCAATTCTGCAAATAAATAAACAGGTTGGTATGTTTCTGCATTGTGCTTAAAGCAGCAATGGACAAAAAGCATTACAGAAGAGCATGGCTCCACTGGAGGTCAAACCCAGGACATTTCTGCATGTAAAGCTGATGGAATGACTGCCTCACTATTTAACCTGCTGCCGACAAGGCAACAAATGTGCATAAATAGTAAAATTTTTTACGATTTTTCTTAAAAAAATAAAAATTTAAGTAAATATAAAGTAACCATATCCTGCTAGCAGCAAATTAAAATAAGAGGTTCAAGAGGATGGTTGCACTGGGCGTCAAAACCCAAGACCTCCTGCGTGTAAAACAGACTTGATAACTGCTATACTACAGAACCTGTTAGTCAGAAAGCTGATGTCCAATGTGCATAAATAGGAACATCTCTCAAAATCTCAGCGGAACAATGAGAATTTATTTCAGAAGACTCACTGACTCAAATGTCCCCAGATTTTGCCCAACAATTGTTTTGGAAAATTCAAATGAGTTTCTTTTTCTAACTTCGCTTTGTGATTCACTACAGGAATCACTTTGGGCATGACCAACTACGGAAGCTCCTAGGACAGCACATCTGTCTTGACAGGTCGACCAGTCTGTCCCCCACTTACAAAGTCTTTTGCGCTTTCTTCCCATGACTCCCATGATCAAGCTCTCTCAGCACATCCAGTTTTAAATGAGTTCAGGGAGGTTGCATCCCACCCGTGTCCTTCATCATATAGAGCAGGGGTGGCCAACCCGCGGCTCTCGAGCCGCATGCGGCTCTTTGCCTGGTTTCATGCGGCTCTTACGTTCATATCGAAGTTTGTGTTTGTGTTTTTTTTAATGTGCGTGTTCGCTTCGCTTGAGTTCAATACGATATTTTAAAAACTTTCATCTCACGCACATGCGCATTTGACGAAAATACCGTATTGAACTCAAGCGAAGCAAACACGAACATTAAAAAAAACACAAACACAAACTTCCATATGCAAATTGTTTACTTACATTTTAAGTAAACAGTTTGTGTCAAGTTCGCTCTCAAAATGGCAGGAAAAAATGCACAGCAAAAGGAAAATATGAAGATGAACACAGGACATTTTTAACAGAGTGGGAGAGTTTATATTTTTTTTGTTGAACGTAATGGCAAGTCATTCTGCCTTATGTCAGGCGTCATTAGCGCATTTCAAATCTTCAAATCTTCAGCGCCACTTCAGCTCACTCCATGCTAACATCAACCAGGAATTTCCAAAAGGGACTGAACTTCACAAACACAAGTTGGTCACTTTGAAAAGTCAGGCAGAAAAGCAGATACAGTTTTCCCAAAAATGTAGCTTTAAATTTGGCTTGGAAAATTAAATTTGGCTTGGAACATTGCACGGGCTAAAAAGCCTTACAATGAAGGGGAGTTCGTTAAATAATGCCTCAGTGACGTTGTTGAAATCTTGTCTTCTGAAAACAACAAACTAAAACGCATTGTATTAGATGTCCAACTGTCCCACCACACTGTTGAACACAGAATATGGGACATTAACACGACTACTGAATCACAGTTGCACTCTGACATGGAATGCCAGAAGTCCCACTAAGCAACATGCATAGTAAAAGAAAAACGCTATTGTAAATTATTATATTTTTGATTGTGGACTTGGTTGAACTGACAGTGTGTGTGTGTGTGTGTGTGTGTGTGTGTGTGTGTGTGTGTGTAAGAGGAAGGGATGGGTGATGTTTGTCTGTGCCCATGTGTATGATGTGGCTCTTTGCGGTAACACAGTAAAAAATGTGGCTCTTGGTCTCTGACTGGTTGGCCACCCCTGATATAGAGCAACCATCTCGGGCAGGGACCCTCACCTGATGTGCATCGTGTGCATGGGCCCTGTAACAGCAAAATTAATTTCCACTGAGGGTCGGAACCATGACCTTCTGCATGTAAAGAAGATGTGATGACCGCTACACTATGGAACCTGTTGCTGGGAAGCTTAATGGGGAACAATTTTCTCAAAACTGTATAGTTGCAATCTGGAAACATATTACCTGAATCGTTATTTCTGCCCATTTATGCTGTTTAGATGACCATGTGGTTCCATAAGGTAGTAGTCATCACATCTGCTTTACATGCAGAAGGTCCTGGGTTCAACCCCAGTGGGGAATTTTTGTCACCAGTTATGTTAAGAAAGCTAAGATATTGCCACAATTCTTTACTCAATTCTGCAAATAAATAAACAGGTTGGCTTGTTTCTGCATTGTGCTTGTAACAGCAATGGACAAAAAGCATTACAAAATTAAATTCCACTGAGGGTCGGAACCATGACCTTCTGCATGTAAAGCAGATGTGATGACTGCTACACTATAGAACCTGCTGCTGAGAGGGTTGATGTCCAATGTGCATAAATAGAAACATCTCTCTGAAAATCTCACTGGAAAAATATTTATTAAACTTAGAAAACTCACTGACTCAAATGTCACACTCATCTCCACTGTTTTGAGCGTGTTAAGCTCCAGGTTTTTATGACTGGACCATTTCTACACTGAAGTAGGGTCTTGGCTGAAAACTGATTTTTTTACAGCTTTTTAGAGTAACTCCTCTTAGCCATTCTATGAGGATCAATGATGAGGATTAATCTTCCTCATATTAATGAATCATGCACTACAGTATTTGAAAAGAACTTGTAATCCTGTCAATCGAGAACAGAAATCTGAGGGTACATTGGGAACAAGTTTCCCAAAACTGTATAGATGCAATCTGGAAAAAGGTTGCCCGAATCGATATTTCTGCTCATTTACGCTGTTTAAACGACTATCTGGTTCAATAGTGTAGTGGTCATCACATTTGCTTTACATGCAGAAGGTCCTGTGTTCAATGCCCAGTGGAACCATGCAGCTGGCAAATGTGAATGAGATATTTTTGTCACTAGATGTTAGATTTTTATCATGCCCAAACGAAACTTAATTCTTGGAGAGGTTTTCCATACGACCTGCGATGCCCGTAGGCCTTTCTGATCAGGGAAGAATCACACCGCAGACAGCAAATGTTCTTCTTCGGTTTATTCCAGGCAGCAGAACGTATATATACACACATTGGAGAGAAAGCTGACCTAAAGTTGTTTCCTGTTTAGACAAGAGGATATACTAGCCGGAGATGTGTGAGCCCAGATAAAGACTCCCTGTATACCTTACATACTAACATCGTAAATATTCTATAGACACTGAACAGACAAAGGAATGTGTGTGAAACAGTGTGAAAACCGTCTTAACACTAACAATGGCCACTTTAAATCATTTATGATTTAGCATCACACACCAAAACATAGGATGTTCATCCTGGGAACAGAACCGGTGACATAAACTGCAAATGAAAAGATAAAGACAAACAAAAACATACAGATTCCATTTCATTCTTTCCCTACATGCATATAATCCTTCATCATCACCACTCCAATCGAGGCCTTTATGGCCTGTCTTACCATCGTCATCAAACATGGCAACATACAAAGTACAATTCCAACAATCAATAAAAGAATCATTCCTAAAACAAAATAGTGTTCGACACTTGTAAAAAACTCTTAATCTTCTTAAAAAAACTTTTCAGCAGTTGTTTCACGTTCTCCAAGACATCATGAGACTTCAGTGATGTTTTTCAGTGCTTGTTCAATATGTCTATTAGTATTATCAGGTATACGTAACAGTTTCTTCTCACTGAATAATGTATTTAAAGAGAATAAAAAAATTCGGAGTGTAATTACAACTATACACATATTGTTATAGAATTTAGACCTAGAGCAGGTATCAGGGTAAGCTAAACTAAACAGTCAAGTGAGTCAGATCTTCACCCCGGAGGTGGCCCCCTTTCTACTATAAAGAAAGGATCTTTCCGTGGGCTCTCAACTGTTTCAGCCCTGAATACTCACTTAGGCAGGCTTCTTAGGCCAACAGACCAATTAGTGCACAGATTAAGTGGGTGCTGTTTTGATCCTGCTTGCGTATATCCACTGTGGCTGATAATCAGTCAGAACTCCAGTTCTGGTTACAGCTAGAACAGTCGCTGGACCCAGATACTTCGGCTCACCGACCTTGGTAGGCTTCAGACTTCGTATCAGGACCTGCTGATTAGGCACAAAAGGGTGTGTTGGCTTATCTGTGGGCAGAGGAATAGTTAGTAAAACATCAGAACTGATAGAATTCAATTTCTCAACCAGGGCAGAAACGTAGTCGTCCACCATCACTTCCAGGTTACCTACGGAAGAAATGCCAGTGCGTCCCCTGACCCATGGGGTCGGGAAAGGCCGGCCCATTAGAATTTCAAAAGGTGACAGTTTAGTATTTGAAGATGGAGTCATTCTCATTTCTGTGAGTACTGCCGGGAGAACAACAGTCCAATTTCGGCCTGTTTCAATGCAGGCTTTAGTAATACGCTCCTTAATGGTTCTGTTTGTTCTCTCTACCACTCCAGCTGAATGTGGGTGATAGGGAATATTAAAATGCCAGTCAATTGCTAAGCTTTTAGCCAAAAGTTGTGTTACCTTCGAAGCAAAAGGTGTGCCGTTATCACTTTCAATCACACTAGGAATACCAAACCTAGAGAGATGATCTCTTTTGTTAATATTTTGACAACCGTTTTAGCGTTCTCTGTTATGCATGCAAATGCTTCTGGCCACTTGCTGAATCTGTCAACTATAACTAACAGGTATCTCAAATTTCCTACTGGTGGCATATGTGTAAAATCTATCTGTAGGTGTTGGAAAGGGGCTTCAGGAAAAGTAAGCGCAGTATGTTGTACAGGTCGATGTACGTTAGTTTTGGCTCAAGTCAAACATGAATCCAACACTAGCTTGGTTGTTTTAGCTACATCAGCAATACAGTATAATGCGTTTATAGCCTGTATGACTTTAGCTACGCTAATGTGTGACATCCCATGTTAATGCTTTACCAACACTATTAAAGCTAATTTAGGCAGAGCAATTTTACCATCTACATCTCGATGATACCAGCAGAATCTGATTTACATTGTTTGGAAGCCCAATACTTTATGTCCTCCTCAGTAGGCTGACTCTGAAGTATTTTTAGGTGAATGTCTGGTATATTGGAGATATGTGACATCATCGACATCTCAGGATTTGTATGTACTGTGTCCAAATCTACTGGTTGTTTTGCTGCTTCCTTAGCTACTTTATCCGCTAACGTGTTTCCCTGAATTTCCTCTGAATCACCTACGGCATGTCCTTTAACCTTCACTATGGCCACTTTGGCAGGGAGTTGAACAGCTTTTAAAAGGTCGCCTATGAGATTAAAATGTGCTATGGGCTTTCCATCAGCTGTTTTAAAGTCTCTTTGCTTCCATGTTTCGGCAAAATCATGCACAACACCATAAGCATACTTAGATCAGTGTATATAGTCACTACTTTACCTTCAGACAACTGACATGCTCTTGTAAGTGCGCCCAACTCTGCAGCTTGTGCTGATGTGTATGGTAATGATTTAGCTTCAACTATTACATCAGGTAATCTTACAACCGCATATCCACATAAATACACATCAGAAGGTTTTGAACATGAACCATCTACATATAGGCAATCCCCCTCTTCCAGGGCCGTATCTAAAAGATCGGGCCTACAAGAGGTCTCTTGTTCAATGTGTTTAAGGCAATCATGTGCGTCGTCAAAACCATCTATGTCAATATCGTATAGCAGATCACGCAAAGCTACTACAGCTGAATGCGGCTGAGAAGAAGGCTTAATAGTTAAGTTTTCCGTTGCCAAGAGTGTGGTTTCATAACCAGATCTACGTTGTGCTGTCATATGTTGTGTGTTGAGGTTGTGTAAAATAGCTGTTACCTGATGTGAGGTGTACAGTATCAAAGGATGTGACAGCACCGTTTTCTCAGCATCCCGGACCATCAGAGCCGCAGCAGCCACTGCACGCAAGCACGAGGGCAACCCTTGTGCAATGTTCTCTAAAGATTTGGAATGATACGCAACAGGGCGATATCTGTCACCGTGTTCCTGGGCTAGGATCCCCGCAGCCGTACCACCACGTTTGTGCACATAAAGGTGAAAAGGCTTAGTATAATTCGGCTGACGAGTCAACGAAACCCTGAGGAAGACGGGTCCAGGTGAATTGACGTCCCCTATAGGTAAATGCAAAAAGCGTCTGCGTCTCTGAGGCCAAAGGGACACTGAAAAAAGCAGAACAAAGATCAATCACAGTAAAAAATCTGAGAGTCGCTGGTATAGAGTTAACAATGGTAGCTACATCAGGCACCAAAGGAGCTAACGGAATAACTAATTTATTAATCTCACGTAAATCTTGTGTTAGCCTCCAGCATTTTTTATCTGCCTTCAAGACGGGATTAATCGGTGTGTTATACGGTGAATGTGTCTCGATCAAAACACCTTGTGCCAATAAATTGTCAATAACTGGAGCAATGCCAACATTCTTCTCTTTCGACAATGGGTATTGTTTAACAAAAACTGGATGGTGTGTTTTCATGAGTGCATGATACGGTTTTACCTGGATTAAACCTGCCTCATCTTTGTGAGAGGCCCATAATTTAGGGTTAACTTCACCTAAATTTGGTTCATCAGGCAGGACCTCTGTACTACCCTGGAAGAAATCTTCCGGATGTGGCTGTGGCTCGGTTGAGAGCATGAGGACAGAAGGAAAAGACAGTGAGACATTGGTTTCAAAAAACAGAATTTCCATTCCCATTTTGTGCATCATATCTCTTCCTAAAAGGTTTAAAGGCGAGTTTGGAATTATTGTAAAACTATGATAAAAATCTGTACCAGTCGTTGTCACCACAGGCAAAAGGTGAGTTACAGGACATGAAATTGGAACTCTATCTATTCCCTAATAGATGAACTTCCCCTTTCTCCTAGGACATCCTCCTTGAGTTTTGTGCTGAGGCTGGAATGCACCACTACCTGTTGCAGTGCAGAGCATAACGGGTTAACTAAACCTGGAGCATAGTAGAAACCTCTAGCAGCATCTAAATCTCTAGGAAAAAGTATCTAGATGGGACACAATTTCACTCCATAATGCCAAATGGTCTAAATAAGGATTAGTCCAAAAAACAGCACTATTCCTATACATCCAATCTTTGGGATTTTCTTCCGGCAGTAAGCGAGAGATGTTATGACCCATCTTCTTTACACAGAACAAAGAACAGACACACAACACTTAACACTCAGACAATACACACAACACTAGGCACCAGGGGGATCGCAGTCTTCAAACAAAAACAGTAATCCAGTCTCTCCAATTGAATCACAAATTTTGTAAGTTAGGAGAAAAAAATAGACTATAAAGCCAAAACAAGATTGAAGTCTTTTGAAAAATTTTTACGTTTTTTCAAAATGTCCGTTTTTCTTTAGTTCCTTTTCTCTTTTCTCTCACTTTTTTTTATTTATCTATTTTTTTTTTTAAATAAATTTTTCATTTATCTATTTTTTCCGGGCATATAAAAATTATCGTGGATTCTTTTGGATACTTCAGACAATATCGCCTATATTAGACAGACCGTAAAAAACGTCTTCTAATCTTGCATCTTACATCTAAGGTGAGGATAACAATGTCGCACCGAAATCATCCCACCAAAGAAATTAATTAGACAATTAATGCATAACCAAGACACAAACACACATGCAGCCCTATTGGCTGGCAAACGGGACAATCCCCGCAAACAAGGAAGTATCCTAAAACTTACCTTGATGCGTGATCTCCCTTCGGATCTCGCTTCTGACACTAAAACTGTTAGATTTTTATCCTGCCCAAACGAAACTTAATTCTTGGAGAGGTTTTCCATATGACCTGCGATGCCCGTAGGCCTTTCTGATCAGGGAAGAATCACACCGCACACAGCAAATGTTCTTCTTCGGTTTATTGCAGGCAGCAAACGTATATATACACACATTGGAGAGAAAGCTGACCTAAAGTTGTTTCCTGTTTAGACAAGAGGATATACTAGCCGGAGATGTGTGAGCCCAGATAAAGACTCCCTGTATACCTTACATACTAACATCGTAAATATTCCATAGACACTGAACAGACAAAGGAATGTGTGTGAAACAGTGTGAAAATCGTCTTAACACTAACACTAGACATGGTAAGAAAGTTAAGATTTCCCACAAATTCTGCAAATAAATAAACAGGTTGGTATGTTTCTTCATTGTGCTTGAAGCAGCAATGGACAAAAAGCATCACAGAACTAGAAGTTCAAGGGAATGGCTCTACTGGGGGTCGAACACAGGACCTTCTACATGTAAACCAGATGTGATGGCCGCTACACTATGGAACCTGGTGCTGAGAAAATTCATGTCTAATGTGCATAAATAGAAACATCTCTCTGAAAATAGCAGAGGAAAGATATAAATTAAACTTAGAGACCTCAGTGACTCAAATGGCTCCAGGTTTTGCCCAATAAGTTTTAGCCATGCATATGAGTTTATTACTGTTGCTGACATTACTGAGTAAAATGCCGCTTCTTCAGAAGACCACACACAGTGGGCTCATGACCACCGAGTGATAGATCTCACTCACACACCAACTACCTGCATGTCTTCCCTCACCATATCCATGAACCTCCTCCTTGGCCTTCCTCTTTTCCTCCTTCCTGGTAGCGCCATTCTCAGCATTCTCCTATATATATATATATATATATATATATATATATAGTAACCGTATCCTGCTAGCTGGACCAATAGGGTCCCCTACCTGGTTCCATAGTGTAGTGGTCATCATGTATGCTTTAGACAAAGAAGGTCCTGGGTTCAAAGGCATAAAGTTAAGAAAACGAATATTAGGATTAAATAAAAAAAAAAACATCAATTTACAAAAAATAAAAACCATTATTGTGCTTCAGCTAACAGGAATACATTTCCCCCCCCCCTAAATAATTATGTTAATTACAAAACTAGTTAACATATGCATATATAACATATATTGTGTGCAGTGTGTGTAGTGATGACAAATGGCATTTCATACAACATTAAAGTTCATATAATTCAAGGGTAAAAATTATTTAATGACATTTATATTATGAGATTTATTTGTTCAAATACATTTCTAATAAACATTTTTTTTAATCTCTGGGAAAGCTCAGCTTTCACCATTATTAAATAAAAAAAAAATAATACAGACTAATTTTATAAAGCAACTGACCCACATCCAAAAAAAAAAAAAAAAATTCCACAAGGAATTTGAGGTCAATAAATGACTTATTTGTCTGCAGAATTAGCTGTATATACATTGTACATACATAGCATGTTTCATCATAACTGGTATTATAACAAACACATTTTAAACATATATGACAAAGAGATAAGGGAAAATAGTTATAACACTGACTAGAAACAGGTAATTGAACAAATCACTTAAAAACCTTACAAAACAAACAAACAAACAAACAAAAAAAACCCCATTTAAACCCACTTTATTCTGAACAGCAGGACTTCTACTCATTTCTGCAATCCACTCAGACAATCACGTGACTGCAGTGCAGTGTATAAAATCGTGCAGATTCAAGGCAGCAGCTTTGGGGAACGCTCACATCAAGTCAATTAAAATAAAAAATAGTCACGTCTCTGATTGTTGGTCTCTGGTGACATTTAAAACTTTTAGAGTTAAGCCAGAATGGGGATCCAGCAAGAAAGTTGACAGGAAGGCTACAGTTCCTCAACCAACCAGTCTATACACCCAAGGAGAGCAGGAAATCATCTCAGTACACACAACTAAACAAAACACTGGTCACATTTTGCCCCATTCTGAAGTTTGATGTAAATATTAACTGAAGCTCATGACCTGTATCTGCAGGACTTTGTGCTTTGTGCTGCTGCCACATGATTGGCTCATTAGGCACTTGCATGAATGTGTTCTTAACACATAACATAACAGTAAAGAGTATCTCCTCTTACAAAAATTGCAACCGTACTGAAGTCGTTTGTGAAAGAGTAGGCCAGCAATTTAAGATAATTAAGAAATTAAGATAAATGATTTTGCACAAGTCTTAAAAAATAGTTATTAACACTAACAATTAAAAAAAACGATTTTTGTCATTAGTAATTAATGCATAACTATTAGAAACGCAAAGTAGCAAAGATTTGCATGAAAAGTTGCAAGTGGTGGAGTGTTCAGGAAGCTGAGTACAATTCCTTAATACAGTTTCAGCTTATACATACTGTGAAGTATACAGTGAGTCTGGAACACAGTACTGCTGATTTACTTTGGCACAATAATTTCTAGCAAGCTTTGAAGTAAGATCATTCCTAATTCACTATCATTTTACTTTAATCTCATTTTGCTAGCTGACGAACAACTAATGACACCTCAGTCATATCCCAACATAACCCAGGAATTCCAAACACCAGGACTTTACTTCACATATACTGTAAATATCAAAGAATTATTGCTCTAAATCTTTGGTGAGTAAGTAGGCAAAACTTTCATTTAGACAAAATAATTTTTGGAACCACATTGAGTTCCACCCCTGTTTGTCCACAACATGAATTTCAAGCTGTAACAAACTGGACAGTCAAAACATTTAAATGCTTCGTCTATTTTGACCAAGCATAGCTTCTGCTGCAGATGGTAAGGTTATGATTTGACATCAGCAGCATGAATCCTTGGACACAATTTGCCTTGTTAACAGCATGGTGTCATGTTGTTGGGAATGTTTTCTTGAAACACCCTGTGCCCACGTATTATTGCTGACTGTGTACATACCTTTATGGTCATAGTCAGATTTGAATGGTTTCTTCCAGCAGGAGAATATCACAAAGTTAAATCAAACTCGGACGTGATTGAACGAGAAGTGCATCTGTAAAACCTGCACCAATCAAATAATACAGTGATGTCAGCATGGACCAAACCTCAAAGGAATGTTTCCAACAACTTGAGGAATCCATGCCATGAAGAACAGGGGTTTACAAGCAAAGGGAATTTTGCCCAGTAGTAGATTGGTGATTCTAATAAAGTGGACAGTGAGTGTGTTATTAGCAAACTGCACTAAATGACATTGAAAACAGCTGGAATTATCTTCACTGTTGAGAATGTGAACATGTGTAGGTATAGTGTGAGTTAGTTTGGAACAGATGTTAAGCTGATGCTTTAATGTGAATGATTTGAGTAATTAAGTTACAGGTCTATCTATCTAAAATCTGAAAATTTAGGTGAAATAACATGTGACTATAGTTAAGCATCCAGTGATTTAGCTGAGGGAGGAGATATTGATGAGTCCTCTGTCACCAATTCATCGATGGGATGGTCTACCTGTTAAAAAGAAAATAATAAAAATACCAAATTATAGAGGACAAAAATTCAGATAATATTGAAGGTGAAAAAAAGATCATGAAAGCCCTGAAAGGTAAAATAAATCCAAAGAAAAATATTCACTTTTCAGAAAACAGCTGGAAAATATTATTTCCAACAGGTGCAACTAACTTATGTCATCCGTACCAATCAGGGGACCAAACAAAAAAAATAAAAATGCGAATAATTAGTGTGTTACATTCGTTTTTGGCAGCTTGATTGGGAAAATGTTGCTGGATGGAATAGCTAAAAAGACTAAAAAGTATACATGTACACTACCATTCAAATGTTTATACAGAGTTTTATACAGTTTATACTGAAATCTTTTTTCTATTATCTTTGAAAAATTATGACACTGAAGTAACCAGTAATATTCAAATTGTCAAATTTTGCATGTTTGGCTCTGAAAGAACTTATGTAAGATAGAGAACAGGAAATGTGATGTTAGCAGACTGCAAAGGTCTCAAAAAAAAAAAAAAAATACCCAACTAGCAAAGAAAACATTTGGCAAGTTTAACAAAGAGGCATGGCAAGGTTTTTCAGCTGAATATTTGAAGAAACTAACTGTTATTCATCCTAAGGGAGGATTTTTCAATAAAAAAAGTTTAACATCTGTACATTTATATATTTCTTGTTCAAAGTAAATCTTCATACCGTTATCTTCCTAGTATGTTGCTTATTAGAAAATGAACTTTTGATAGGGACTAATAAAATTTTTTTTTTTTGTTATTTTTTGTAGTATATATATATATATATTAAAAAGTGGGAAGCACATATGCAAACTGTTGTAATTCCTACACCGTTCACCTGATTTGGATGTAAATGCCCTCAAATTAAAGCTGACAGTCTGCAGTTAAAGCGCAACTTGTTCGTTTCATTTCAAATCCATTGTGGTGGTGTAAAGAGCCAAAAATGTTAGAATTGTGTTGATGTCCCAATATTTATGGACCTGACTCTCTCTCTCTCTCATATATATATATATATATAATGTTAATGCAGCCTTGTGTAGGCTTGTGCAGGTCTACAGTCTTGTCCCTGACATTGTCTATAGTCTTGTCCCTGACAGCTCTTTGGTCTTGCCCATGGTGTTGGAGAGGTTTGAATAGAAGAGGTTGATTTTGTGACTGTTGTCTTTTACACATGAGTTGATATCAGGAGTGCTTTCCTAAAGGGACAGGAATAATTTGGGTCTGTGGGAATCAGAATTCTTGCTAATTTGGTACAGGGTCATATACTTATTTCAAATACAAATTAATTTATAACCCTTCTTTAAAGATTTTTTTTTATTAATTATTTTTTAAATTCTGTCTCTCTCTTTCTCTCTCTCTTAAAATAAACCTACTATAAAAATTCTAGACTGTTCATTTCATTGTAAGGGGTAGATTTACACAGGGGATCAAATAATTATTTCCCCCACCATATATACAGTGGCGATCAAAATTAGAGAACAATGTATAAACAATTGAACAATTCTGAAATAATGTCATCTTCACTGCTCAACAGTTGAGGGAGTTTTTGTCCTGTTTATACCATGCTACCAGAACACCTTTTCCACAAAATAACTAAGGCATTTCCAAAAAAAACATTATTTTCCAGAAAACACACTGATCAAAATTAGAGAACA
>JAAIIK010000122.1:1600027-1612998 GCA_014706435.1 Silurus glanis
TCTCTCTCTCTCTCTCTCTCTCTCTCTCTCTCGGTCGAGTTAAACATGCTCCTGAGGTTCCAGTGACCACTGTTCCTGCCCCTCTCCCTTCCGTGGATCTTCCCACTTCGTCCAGGCCTGCCTCTGGATAGTGTTCTCTTCGATTGGAGGCCACTCTGTGCAGCTTGGGACGGTTTCTCATCAACACCTTGGGTGGTTCCATGAAATTCCGGTGTAAGAACGGGCGCTTTGAGGATGGATTGGACTGTAGTTAATGTCAACAGTCTGCTACACTGACTCAGGACTACTTTTCACTTTTGATCATCATCACTGTACCCCGCAACATCGTATATCTGCCACAAATGGACATTTGGTGTAACCCAGATGAGGATGGGTTTCCTCTTGAGTCTAGTTCCTCTCAAGGTTTCTTCCTTATGCCATCTCGGGGAGTTTTTCCTTGCCACAGTCGCCACCGGCTTGCTCATCAGGGACAAACTTACTTATAAAGAACATATTCACTTTTAATCACCACATTATCTGTGTAAAGCTGCTTTGAGACAATGTTCATTGTTAAAAGCGCTATACAAATAAAAATGAATTGAATTGAATTGAATTTTTCCAGTCGAACTTGGCTGTAACAGTTTCCCTCTGACCAACCAATCAGAGGACGGAAAAATGCTGACGCTATTCTGGGCCAGCTAGCTGGCCCTGAGAGGCGAATTTGAAATCTGATGGTAAAGAGGCCAGCAGTACAGACTTTGAAGGCCCTGGGCAGATTAGATTGACATGGCAGCACATAGAGGCTAAAATCTAAATGGACAAAAAAATCTAACATATACAGTGGAACCTCGGGTTACGAACGCCCCGGCATACCTATAATTCAGGTTACGAATCGCAGTTCATCAAAATTTTTGCCCCTGGTTACGAACAAAATTTCGGGATACGAACGTCGCACACCAAAAAATCGCAGGCAAGTTGGTTCTTTTCGTATCGCCACCCACGCTCTCCCACGCAGCTCGTCGCATCAGTTAGCGTCCTGTGTACCTAGCGAGAGCATTGTCTCAGCGTTCGTGTTAACACTGTGTCTTTATTTCGTTAATATTCATTAATATTCTATAATATAATATATAATAATATATAAATAATATAATATAATATAATATAATATAATAAGATTCTCCTTCCAAACAATAACTCTCCCTCCTCCCCCTTCTACGAACGTCGTCTCCATCATGCCAGCAGCGAGTCTTCTCAAAGGTAAAGTACCCAGTAAAGAT
Organism: Silurus glanis; assembly: GCA_014706435.1. Lineage (NCBI taxonomy): Eukaryota > Metazoa > Chordata > Actinopteri > Siluriformes > Siluridae > Silurus > Silurus glanis. Next base: position 1,601,284 of record JAAIIK010000122.1, read on the forward strand.
AATGTTTTCCTCTTTTATATGTTTTTATATGGTATGATTTCAATATAACATGTTAAAAGTAAATAATATTAGTGAATATTGCCTTTATTTTTATTTTTAAAGTAATATTTTTGGTTGTCCAGAACGAATTACCGAAGTTTCTGTTCATTCTTATGGGGAAATTCGTATCGGGATACAAACTTTTCAGGTTACGAATAAAGTACCGGAACGAATTAAATTCGTAACCTAAGGTTCCACTGTACATACACGTACTGTAAGCAGTGCAGCCGAAAGAGAAACGCTACGAAATGAAGAGAAAAACTTTTGGGAATAAATCAATACAATTTATTGGAATAGATTAGAATTTAGGTTGTTAATGTAGGTTAGTGCTTCTGATAGTGTTTAGGCCAGCAGAGAAGGCTTTGCTGGCCCTGACCGCCCAAAACTGATGGTATGGTATGGTATGGTATGGTATGGTATGGTATGGTATGATATGGTATAAACAAACGAACAAACATTCAGATTCTTTTGAAAATGAAAAACAAATTAAATAATTGTATTTTTATGCTTAAAATTTTAAATATATAAAAATACATCGCATTTGAAGTTTCTTGCCATTTTTTTACTTTGATATATTTGACTTCTTGGATTCTTGAACAACACAGGTGCAAACTAACTGATCAACCATCAGTTTAAAAATTCCATCTGAAGAGAAGTTGATATTCGCTTACTGGCCACTTTATTAGGTACACCTTACTAGTACCGGGTTGGACCCCCTTCTGCCTTCAGAACTGCCTTAATCCTTTGTGGCATAGATTCAACAAGGTACTGGAAACATTCCTCAGAGATTTTGGTCCATATTGACATGATAGCATCACGCAGTTGCTGCAGATTTGTCGGCTGCACATCCATGATGCGAATCTCCCGTTCCACCACATCCCAAAGGTGCTCTATTGGATTGAGATCTGGTGACTGTGGAGGCAATTTGAGTACAGTGAACTCATTGTCATGTTCAAGAAACCAGTCTGAGATGATTCGCGCTTTATGACATGGCGCGTTATCCTGCTGGAAGTAGCCATCAGAAGATGGGTACACTGTGGTCATAAAGGGATGGGCATGGTCAGCAACAATACTCAGGTAGGATGTGACATTGACACGATGCTCAATTGGTACTAATGGGCCCAAAGTGTGCCAAGGAAATATCCCCCACACCATTACACCACCACCACCAGCCTGAACTGTTGATACAAGGCAGGATGGATCCATGCTTTCATGTAGTTGACACCAAATTCTGACCCTATCATCCGAATGTCGCAGCAGAAATCGAGACTCATCAGACCAGGCAACGTTTTTCCAATCTTCTATTGTCCAATTTTGGTGAGCCTGTGCGGATTGTAGCCTCAGTTTCCTGTTCTTAGCTGTCAGGAGTGGCACCCAGTGTGGTCTTCTGCTGCTGTAGCCCATCCGCCTCAAGGTTCGACATGTTGTGCGTTCAGAGATGCTCTTCTGCATACCTCGGTTGTAACGAGTGGTTATTTGAGTTACTGTTGCCTTTCTATCAGCTCGAACCAGTCTGGCCATTCTCCTCTGACCTCTGGCATCAACAAGGCATTTGCGCCCACAGAACTGCCGCTCACTGAATATTTTCTCTTTTTCGGACCATTCTCTGTAAACCCTAGAGATGGTTGAGCGTGAAAATCCCAGTAGATCAGCAGTTTCTGAAATACTCAGACCAGCCCGTCTGGCACCAACAACCATGCCACGTTCAAAGTCACTTAAATCACCTTTCTTCCCCATTCTGACGCTCGGTTTGAACTGCAGCAGATCGTCTTGACCATGTCTACATGCCTAAATGCATTGAGTTGCTGCCATGTGATTGGCTGATTAGAAATTTGTGTTAACGAGCAGTTGGACAGGTGTACCTAATAAAGTGGCCGGTGAGTGTAGATTACTGTGTTCTTTTTTAAATGCAACAAGAGAGTGGCAGGAAAGTCCCACACGTGGCCTCTTCTTACAGTATTATGCTGTAAACAAAATCTTCAGACACTTATTGCAGAACAACCCCACTCTGCCCCTGCCGCACTTTACCCCACCCTGTTTTTCCCCACACTGCCCCACTATGCTCTCCCTCTTTTTTTGCCCCACTCCACCCCACACTGCCCTCCCTCTGCTTTGCTCACTCCGCCCCACTCCACCCACAATGCTTTCCCTTTGCTTTGCCCCACTCCACCCCACCTTGCCCCCCTCTGCTTTGCTCACTCCGCCCACACCTCTTTTTTCTTTGCTTTGTTCACTCTGCCCCACTCTGCCCACACTGCTTTTCCTCTGCTTTGCTTTCTGCTGCTTTTGATATTACATCAGAAAAGAAATGAAGTCATTCTATTTCACATTGTATTTTATAGTTGTGAATCAAATATTGAATAAATGCAAAGTACAAAATCAAATATCAAATAATTTTATTTTTCTGGATGTAGCGTTGAATTCGTGTTGCTCAGGCTCAAAAACATAATGTCTCTCTACATATTTAATGATATAATGGTTATTATATGACAGGATTAATGAGATCAGAAGATATTTTCAGATAGGATCTAAGTAATGAGTGGGGAAATTAAGCAGTTTCACAATGTTAACCATATCTACCATGGGATTAGATGGGATTGGGCCAAATATTTGAATATGCATTTCGCATTTTAGAGAACAGCGCAATCAAATTCAAGCCACTAATGCTGTCTCTTAAATTCCAGCTTTGTGTCTTGCATGAGCATGGAAAATTAATGCCTGCTTGTTGTTTGCTAGAGTGCTTGTAGGGTCCAGATTCGTGATAGAGGTTAAATGGGGTACAAAAATGTTTTCTACACTAAAAACACTTTCCTGCCTCTCTTTTCATGTCGTCTAAAATGCTAGTTATCATTTCCCCCCTAAATTATCCATTTATTTTGTCCTTTTGTACCATTACTATTACACATATAGACAATTTTTCTCCTCTTTGCTTGTATGCATTTGTGTATGGCCAAAAGTATGTGGACACCTGTCCATAATTTTCAGAAGTAGGTCTACCCCAACACTTTTGCCCCAAATTGGGAAATACACAATTGTCTAAGTAATTAATTATCTCTAATTTGGAATTTATTTTCTTTTGAGAGCCATAAAGACATGTTTTGACAGGGTCGGTGTTGAAGAACGCACCCTGCATTCATATCTTCTCATCTGACATCAGGGCCTGACCTCTCTGAATGAGTACTAATCCCCAAAAATAAAATCTAGTGGCAACTTTCAATTATAAATGGAGACTTTTATAACAGCAAAAAGGGTACCAGTTCCATGTTTTGAATGGAATGTTCAAGAACCATATTCTGTAGTTGTCCATGTATGAATGTGGTGCTTTGCATTTTCAGAAATAGCCATAAATTATATCAGATATCGTAAAGTAGGCTTACACAGTTAGATCATACGTTTAACAGCCTTTTTGCAAGACATCACAAGATTCTTGGGTGCATCTGATTGATGGTCAATAATTGAAACAGCTACTCTCCTTGACAGTTAAGACTAACTTGAGCAGAGCTCTGTGGTGTTTATTAACCTGTTGGCTTGCATCATTTTGTACATCTCAATTACGCATGGAAAATTTGAAACGGGATATGCTCCATATTCAGCCCGACCCTGACCAAGGTTAAAGTGGTTACTGAATAAGAATAAATTAAAGCTACAGTTTTCTTAGTATTTGATATACACTAAATTACATTTGGTACATTACTTTGTTTGACATCAAATGTTTAATAACTAGATATTCGAGTGTGTAGAGTGTATTACAGGAATATAATGAAATATTAGTCTAGCATTGAGTATGAATATTTGGGATTCTACAGTCTGGCGTCTTGTTGTTATTGATGACAGATGCAGTAACTATTTTTTTTGCTAGAGTTCCTTTTTGTGAAATTATTTGTCCCATTCTCAATGTGACACAATACAGTATATACAGTACAGGCAGGCAAAGGTTGTGCTACACATATCTGTCAGCAAATCCTATGATGGATTCTGATTAATGAATACGTTTTTCATGAGAAATGGTTAACAAAAACTCGTTTCATTTTATTTGCTCCCAGCAAGCGCTTATACCCAAAGAATGGAATACGTCACATCATCCGTCATGGAAAAAAGTATAGCCAGTGATCTGGGCAGCTCCGGACACATCTGGTTCATTGCATAGGTCAATATGTAACAGTCTGTTTTAACATAAAGTAATTTAACTTGACTGTCTATTGTTTTATTGTTACAGCACAACAATGTATTGACAACCTGCTTTATGCTGAGAAATGCCAACGAATTATTTTATACTATAAAAGGCCAGAAATTGGACTTTAATCGCTTGATAAATAAGTTGTCAATGATTGACTTTGCATGCATAATACTGCTGTGCTGAAATATTTCCAGCATGTGTCTGCACTTCCTCTATAGTTTCTAAATAGCTGTGTTTTAAATCATCATCATTATATAATGTTGTGAATTAAATGTTAACTTGCAGTTTTACATTTTCATAAAGTTTGAGCCATGTATGGTTGTATGCACTTGAATGGCCTAGCTAAATGTTATAAATGAATACCAATCTCGCAAATATGAACAGAATTTTAACTTTTCACACAGTCAAATGGCATATAATGCTGCAAAATAATGCAATTGCTACTGATAACTCTAGTCAAGTTACTACTGTATATAGTAGGCTCAGGAAGTTGAACTTTGTGTACATAGGCAATAATTTGTAGTGTTGGCAAGTTCAACCATCTAGAAGCTCAGTGGTTTAGACATTGGATTTCTGACTCACATTTGAGTTCAAATCCCAGCACCACTATGCTGTCATTGTTCAGGACCCTCAACTGCTCAAGTTGTTTAATTTGATTGTTTAATTCTCTAAATTTGGAGCATCATTTAAATATTATTTGCTTAAATAAAAACGTTAGACTTTAGATTTTTGAGAAAAATTTGAACAGATCTTTTGCCGACTGTGCCTTTTAAACGTTTGTGTAACTGAACACAGGAAAGGTCCTAAAGTCATAAAGGCATAACGACACTGTTTATTGTTATTTTCCCTTATTATTGTAATGACTCTCTACTTTAATTACAGTAAGCTAAATACATTTGATTTTTTAATGCAATTTCTGCCTTCAGACTGCGATGTCAGACCTCTTGAATGTCATGTGCTAATGTGTATATCAGTTGCATTAACTGTACGCTCCTGCATGTCTTCAGTAAAATATTGTCATGCAACAGAAATTAACTGGGAGACTTGTTTAAGACTAATGGCTTTAATATGAAGTAAAGAAATTAAAAAGCACATAACACATCTATACATTATAAAAATCTGTAGCACAAGCTTTAATAATATAAATAAAATAAAAAAATGAGTACACTATTTTAATGTTGGTTTATATTGTTGCTGAGATTCTACATCCCCAATTCCAAAAAATTTGGGACACTGTGTAAAATGTAAATAAAAACAGAATGCAATGATTAGCAAATCTCATAAACCTATATTTTATTCACAATAAAACATAGAAAACATGTAAAATGTTTAAACTGATAACATATAAAAATTTTAAGGAAAAAAGAGCGACAACACAAGTTGGGACAGGGTCTGTAGCATCACATCTTCTGTCCATATACATCTGGGAAATGAGGATACCATTTGCTGAAGTTTTGAGAGAGGATTGTTATCACATGGGTCTGATACAGGATTCTAGCTGCTCAACAGTTCTGGGTCTCCTTTGTTGTATTTTTTGTTTCCTGATGTGCAAAATGTTTTCAATTGTTGAAAGGTCTAGACAGTAAGCAGGTCAGTTCAACACACAGACTCTTCTAGTATGAAGTCATGCTATTGTAATAGATGCATTTAGCATTGTCTTGCTCCAATATTCAAAGCCTTCCATGAAAAATATGTTTTCTGAAAGCAGTTGTTGCTCTAAAAATCTGTAAACATCATTCAGCATTGATGGAGCCTTTCCAATGTGCAAACTGCTTATTCCACAGGCACTAATGCACTCCCATACCATCAGAGATATGGCTTTTTTTTTAACTTTGCACCGATAACAAGCCAGGTGGTCCCTCTCCTCTTTAGTCTGGAGGAAATGGTGTCAATGGAGAATCTGTCTCTCAAATATACACTATTTATACCCAATCATCTTATTAACCTGTTGTCAATTAACCTAATTAGTTGCAAAATGTTTTCCCAACTGCTAATAACAATTACTTTTTCCAGACATTTCTTGCCCCATCCCAACTTTTTTGGAGAAGTATTGCAGCTATCAAATATATCGAATTTCCTCAGTTTTAACATTTGATATGTTTTCTATGTTCTATTGTGAATAAAATATGGGTTTATGAGATTTGCAAATCATTGCATTCTGTTTTTATTTACATTTTACACAGGATCCCAACTTTTTTCAAATTGAGGTTGTACTTTCTTTCATTAGTTTCAATCAGTGATGGACAGAAATTAAGTAGATGGAATTTGTTACTGTACTTATTTAGCCTTTTCTTGTATCTGTACTTTGCTCAAGTATTTCTGTTTGTGGACACTTTTCCTTTAACTTTACTTTTCAAAGTCAAATATCGTACCTTTTACTACATTTTGCGAAATTAGTCGTTCTTTTTGATTTTTGAGTGGATAAAAACGTTATTATTACTATTAATTGAACAATTTTATTAATAGTGTAGCAAGCGAAGTTTTAATTCATCGAGGATGTGGACTCTCCTGTCCAGCAACTCCAAATAAGACAAATACATTTGTACATTTACCCAAGTGAAATTTTAAAGGGAGCACTTTACTAAAGTATTTACTAAAATATTTTACTTAGCAACTCTACTTGTACTCTACTCTATCTCTACTTCTCAAGTACATGCTTTGTGTCCTTTGTCCACCACTGGTTCCAATTGCCTTTACAGTAAAAAAGTGTACATACTTTATGCAAATTTCAGATGAGATTAAAGAGAGCCGACATTGCCTTACCTTCGAGTCATCAGTGTATACCTAAAATAAAAAATAAAAAAACATTTATTTTATTGTATAAAATGTAAATAAAATTGCTTGACTTGGTCATTACATATTGCTTTAAATAAACTGCAGAATATATAAGCTGCATAATAAATGTATGAATGGTGCCATTCATGAATTGTGATGTGCTAATGGCATCTGTAATATTAATAACTGTCACTTGTTATATTACCTACCCCATTGAATGTGACACAGGGGACATGGGTATGCTGTGGTCTGAGAGCCAGAGTCTTCAGGGCATTCACATGCATGAGACGATGTCCAAGACTTCCACTTACACATGATTCTACACTTGACCATTCCACAGACGGGGCATACATTGAAGACACTGGAGAAAACAAGCGTTTAGTTCGATGCAACATTTGTTAGTTGTTATTATGCGTAATGAATTACAGATGACAAGACTCACAGGCTGGGCTGCACTTATTACATCCGATGCAGACTCCATGCAATGAATAATTGGAATGGCCTGTGACATTCAGAATGCAGGCCTGGTAAAACAAGATGATTCTAGTATTAAGGTCTTAATGTAGAGTAATTGCTCTGTATTTGAAATCTTTTGTATTGTTGTCTGACCTCAATCCTGTTAGCTTCACATTCCAGCTTTCTGTGCCGGCATGAAAACAAATTCGGTTCAGAAAGTTCCTTAAAGAAAACAAATATAACAAAAAAGGAATTGAGAGAAAAAATCTTGCAGTGGAATTATTAGGTTTTATGTAAAGGGGTCTATGTAACAGTTTAAGATATTAAATGATAACGTGCTGACCCTTCCACCTTCTACTTTATTCACATTCTATTTTATTTACATCTGCCAATTCTCAGCCAATAGCTAAGTCTCCCCTTCACTACAATGGGCTACTAGGCATGGAGGGCAAAGGCTAAAAGGTGTCCTCCAAGACACATGCAACCAGCCAACTACTGTAGATTTTTTCAATCTGCTGCCCATGCTGTAATACAGAGCAGTGTAACACACTCAACAGAAAGCAATATCTACCCTCTTTTGGATACACAGATTCTGACTGATGACTAGTGTCACTGTGATTGACAAGTTAGAGAGAGTAATACAAATATTTAGATTTTAAAGAGCTCGACATGACAGTGTATTTACATATTAGATTTTTTCCCCATGGTCTTACATTCCAAGCCTCCAAAGAAGTTTCCTTTAGAACAAGTGAATTGCATGTTCTTTTTCTTGCCAAATGACCATGACACTTAAAACAACCTTCTATTTTCTATTCTGGTCTTGGTGAGGAGTTGAGAAAGTGGATTCATAAATGATCAATAAATTATCCTTATATCTGTGCCATTAATGGCGTGTGTATTGATGCATATATAGGGTCCCAAATTATTTGGAACCATGGATTTGCGCACATTACTCATATGCACACTTTCTTCAGAGGCAGGGACGCTCATGTTTGCAACGCCAGTAGTGAAAACTGGACATTTGTACTGCAGCCGTATCAAAAGATATGTGTTAGCATCATGATGCATTGGCTGAGCTCATGTTTTTTTTTTTTTTTTTCCAAGAGAGAAACTGTAATCACAAATGCTTTCCAGCAAGGCTGGAGGAGCATGCAGTACAACCTGAGGGTAAAGGAAAAGCAAAACAACAAGAAGTCTCAACATGAAAAAAGTAAGCATAACAACATTCTTATAGTGAGAATTGTTTGACTCAGGGATTCGAGCTCTGGGATTTCTGACAGGTGTACATGTGCCATACTTAAAGATGAATACTTATTAGGTTGTTACCGCCACCACTGTGGATGATGTAACAGGCTATGTTAGAGGAACTGTGCCTGAACAGACCACGGTTCCATCACTGTTCAGCTTTTTGATGGTCTCAAGCTTCACATGTTCACAAATTAACACTTTAGCACAGCAAAACAATTTAGGAATTTTATAATTATGTGTCTGGACCTTAAGCTTGACCCCAGAAAACTGCTATATTCACAAAAGGCTACAAAAGAATCCTATGCATATAAATGGGACCATCTGTGATCTGGATGTTTGTAAGCAAATGGAAAGTTTTTGACTATGTTGTAAAACACTAGAAATGAATCTTGCATCATGAAGTTGTGTTTGCAGGAGCCTGTGGTGTTTCACAGCAAGAAGCTGTGATGAGAATATGCCCAAGCCAGTCTGTGTATTGTGAAACTGTTAAATTTCTTTTTTTTATAGTTATACAGAAAAACATTTCCACTTTAAAATTTTAATTTAAAAAATAAACTTTTTCTTGTTCTTCTTTTAAATGCTCCTTTTAGGGGTCACCACACAAGATCATCTGTCTCCATTTCACTCATCCACATCTGCCTCTTTCAAACCAACTACCTGCATGTCTTTCCTCACAATATCCATAAACATCCTCTTTGGCCTTCCTCTTTTCTTGCTGCCTGGTGGCTCCATCCCCAGATTCTTCTTCCAATATGCCTAGTGTCCCTCCTCTGCACTTGACTAAATCATCTCAATTGCATCTCTCTCATCTTGTCTCCAAAACGTCCTACCTGCGGGGCCCCTCGCATAAACTTATTTCTAATTCTGTCCATCCCACTCCCAATGAAAATAAAAGTCTTTTCTAATTTTTCAATATCATTTTAATACAAATTCAAGTACTAATATAACCAATATAAGTCTAAAAAGTAAAAAAAAATTTTGCGGAAAACATTTGAGTAATCATTTTCTCTTTTTGTTTTAAAGTTTTTTCCCAAAAAAACACTCTAGCAATGTCCAATGACATTTTCTGGATTCCCTGACATATCTTTTAAAATAAATAAAACCTCAAAAGCAGCAGTTAAATAAAACAATAAAACATGTTATTGTATTATTTTATTTTTAGATAATTATGTATTACATTATACCTTTGAATTGCAATAGGGCACTAGGTTCACCCTCATGATATCTCTGAGCATTATCCAGGTAGGGAAGAGTTAACCGCTCAGGAAGGTTCTACAACCAGGACAGAGGCTTTCATAGTATACAGTAACCTCAACAGGAAAGGCAGATGGATCAGGCCTGGTGGCATTTAGCTTCATATACTGCTTCAGAACCTTTTATCCAGCAAACACAGCAAGAATAGCATGCTGAGAATTTGCTAAAAAACATGCAGGAATTTGTATAGATTTCTTTATTGACCTAATTACCTGAGAGCCATGTGTATATCAGCAATGGTAATTATGTAAAAGTTTATACAATGTTTGCTGAACCAGATTTAGCATTGGTATTAAGATTTTAGGCAATACAACAGATTTGTTTAATTACAGACTGTCTGTTTAAACCTTTGTACGGGTTAAAATTTACAGCTGAGGTGCATATGCTCTGAGTTCTGAATGATTTAGAAGACATTACATGCTTCTGTGATATTAGAAGCTGCTTGTTTTCAGTTAGACAGACACATGGCACAAAAGAGTTTTTGGAAGGACCAAGGAGCAGACAGTTGTACTTATATACTTATTATAGTATATGACAGTATAAGATCAGATATGATGCCTATGGAGTAGTTATTAATAAAAACATGTCCATTTCATTAATTTGATCGATTTAAAGTTTAATTCGAGTTTGTTGATTGGCACTCATTTTCAACCATTTTCAAGTTGTGTTCCATTATTATGATTAAAAACAGAAAATTAACATGACTTACTAAATCTAGATTATTTAGTAGATTATTACAGTAGATTTTTATAAAACTAGTAAGTACACTAAAAAGCTGAAATATTCACATTGAGAAATATGTAGTACTTTACAACTCACTTCACAACTCATTCAACACGATCATCCCTCAGCACCTGATTAAGAAGCTGAGCCTACTGGGCCTGAACACCTCCCTCTGTAACTGGATCCTGGACTTCCTGACTGGGAGACCTCAGTCAGTGCGGACCACCACAATGAGCACTGGAGCCCCTCAGGGCTGTGTGTTCAGTCCACTGCTGTTCACTCTGCTGACTTACGACTGTGTAGCAATGCACAGCTCGAAACACATTATCAAGTTTGCCGATGACACGACCGTGGTGGGTCTCATCAGCAAGAACGATGAGTCAGCATACAGAGAGGAGGCGCAACGGTTAACAGCCTGATGTGAACGTTAACAAAACTAAAGAGATGGTTGTTGACTTCAGGAGAACACAGTGTGACCATTCTCCACTGATCATCGATGGATTCTCAGTGGAGATCGTCAAGAGCACCAAATTCCTTGGTGTTCACTTGGCGGATAACCTCACCTGGTCACTAAACACCAGCTCCATCACCAAAAAAGCCCAGCAGTGTCTCTACTCTAGTGTCTCTACTCTCCTGAGATGGCTGAGGAAAGCCCATCTCCCTCCCCCCATCCTGTCCACGTTCTACAGAGGGACCATTGAGAGCATCTTGAGCAGCTGTATCACTGCCTGGTTTGGGAACTGCACCAACTCGGATCGCAAGACCCTACAGAGGATAGTGAGGACAGCTGAGAAGATCATCTGAGTCTCTCTCCCCTCTATCATGGACATATACACCACACGCTGCATCAGCAAGGCCAACAGCATTGTGGATGACCACACACACCCGTCACACACACTCTCCTACCATCAGGGAAGCAGTTCCGAAGCATTCGGGCCGCCACATCCAGACTGTGCAACAGTTACTTCCCTCAAGCCATCAGGCTCTTCAACACACAACTGAACTGAACTGAACTGAACTCACACACACACACACACACACAC